>OZ026828.1:9012657-9239408 GCA_964023185.1 Macaria liturata | reverse complement strand
GTGAAGTTAGTTAGTTGCTTGCCTCAAAACAAGTAGACTTACATACTTGATTTATAAGTTACAAAAATGCTTTAGATTTTGTGTAGGCACTTTGCAATACAAAACGAGTATAAGGTACATTTCTGTAAGCTATTGTAAACTCCTTTCATTTGATACTAGCTGTGCCAGCGACTTCGTCCGCGTGGAAAAGTTATTACCATAAAAACGGTTCTAGTGAGTTAATCTTAAAAGATAGACATATGTAATGTTGTGGACATTTTGTTAGATCAATTCAAGAGAAATAATTCTTTCATACATATTTTTTTAAAATCTTGAACCGTTTTCGCAGCGCACGCAACAAAAGCCCTCAAAGATGAATATTTTTCCCCGTTTTTCCCACATTTTCCATTGTTTCTTCGCTCCTATTAGTTGCAGCTTGATGTTTTATAGCCTAAAGCCTTCCTCGATAAATGGTCTATTCAACACAAAAAGATTTTTTCAATTCGCAGCAGTAGTTCCCGAGATTAGCGCGTTCAAACAAACAAACTCTTCCGCTTTATAATATTAGTATAGATTGAAACTGAACCAAACAAAACAAAAACTGTCCCAAACTATCCAATGACCGTAAACAAAAAGAAACACTGTCCGTTACCAAGTCATTGTTCAAAAGTAAACTCTAATTTTCCACATCATGGTGATGCTTCTATATCTAATCTCTGAAACCGTATCTATCCATTATCTATTTACTTTACGCTTTCTCCTTCTATAGGATTTTATGGCTGATTTCCTTTATTAATGGTTCTCGTGCACTATTTCGTCCAATTGCTAAGTATTAGATTAAACAAAAATATTGAGGAAAACTTACCACAATTTCATTCGTCATAACTGCGGAATATTGAAAGGTTAAAGCGGTGATCATAAATGCGAAAAAGGTTAGGTTAGTTCATTCTTGATGAAGACAGAAAGGCCCCTTGAATGTATTAAATTACTTACAGAATATTAACGGTTTTGGAAATATTTCGAACATAAAAAATAAAAGAAAATGGTCAATCAAGTGCGTGGTTACCCCAATACATATAGGTATTATCTTGTATACATGTAAGTACATTATCAAGTCAAAGAACAAAGTTCATAGAAAAGCCATAAAAACGACAGAACCAAAGTACGAGTACTAAAAACCAAATCTGAATCGGTTTTTACATCCATGCGTACAAACTGTGATAAAATTAGATTGTATAAGATACATAACATTACAATAACCTAACTATTTAAACAAGAATTCCTCGCGGGTAAGATGATGCAGATAAGAAATGGTTTCGAGACGATTTTAGACGAATAATCTGTTTTTATGACCATTATATCATGCATGATATCTAAGCATTTGTTTAGTTTATGGTAGTTTATATTGCATAAGTTTTTGAACAACTATTACAGCACGGTGCGGTA
Organism: Macaria liturata; assembly: GCA_964023185.1. NCBI lineage: Eukaryota > Metazoa > Arthropoda > Insecta > Lepidoptera > Geometridae > Macaria > Macaria liturata. Next base: position 9,237,983 of record OZ026828.1, on the reverse strand, counting down.
AATAGTGATAAAGATCGGGTTTTTTTTTTGTAAACAAACTAAAAAAGATTAAAATAAAATATTAAATCAATTAAATAAAATTATATATGTACATATAACTGAGAAATATAACACAGATCTACATATGCATGTTTTCAACTTGCTAAAAAATGCTTATAAAATAAGACAATTAGCAAAAATTAAAAAGCAGAAAGATTGGAATATCTAGTTGCCAGACTCATTTATCTATATTGCATTATTAAATATTTGCTAAAGCTGTTTCAGTACAAATAAAGCCAATGAACCAGCTGTGCATATAATTAAAATTCAATTTAAATTAGTCCAAGAACAAAATGTAACACTTAAAATGAGATTGTTTAAATATCTTTGACCACTCAATGTCAAGGTCGCCTAAATGTATCGGATTAGGCAATAATTTATGCCGTATTTTATTCTAATTTTATGATCATATGCTAAAAAGCCGTGCATAATCTACCTACAACAGTTGTCGTTTGCATTTACTTAGCCGTATTTATGACACTGTATTTTGATAGTTGAAATTGCCGGTCTATGGCTCAGTTCTAAGCGCTGGTACCATTTACATCATTTTAGATATCAGTAAACAAATTGATAGAGTATCTATCAATTCATATTGCGATCAAAGATGTTATGGACACATTATTGACACTCAAAGCATGTAAAGAAATTGCATGTAAATGTTTTACAATGTGTTAAAAATAATCAAGCTCGGATTTTGAAGATCAATTTACTTTTATGTATAGAGTACTAGTCGACGCACGCGGCTTCGCTCGCGTTATTTCGGTACTAAAAATTATGCCTATGACACTTCTGGGACCGCTTACTACCTACATACTAAAAATCATGAAGATCCGTTCAGCCGTTTTTGCGTGATGAGCGTTTAAATAAACAGACAAAAAAACTATAAATTGTTGTAACGTGTTCTGTTATCAATTCTAAGTATCACCAATTTCTTTTTTATATCTTCAATGTTCAGACTTTCGACCTCTTCAGTTTTTTTATATGTATGGATAGATGGTCTGGTTGCTAATGTAGGTATACTTACTGTTATTATATGTTCGGTGCTAATGTCTACTTATAAAAAAATGCTGTTAGTTTTTAGGTTGTGAATCGTTTTCATATTAATGGGTCCGTCCTAAGAAAACAAAAGTAATGTCACATGAGACTATTTATTGTCTGACCAATAAGGTAAGACTATTGAGCTAATATTACTTAAACGCCTCATTTTATCATAACTTATTACTGCACATATTTGTATGAAACACAGAACTATGAAGAAATAATAAAACTATAGGTATGAAGATAAAACGCCTTCGCCACATTCTTCGGTCGTAGCACTGTTACTAACTCAATCTTGCAGTGAAAGTGACTATGTTTTCAATACATTAACAGCATTGCATTACTCTTATTTATCACCGTTGAAGGAAAACGTCTATCTGTGCTAGAAATGCGGTTTTCTCAGTTGTTAAGATAGAGCAAGATTGCAAGCTTGTTTATGTTCAGTTAACCATTTATTTATCTACGACGTTCATAACAGTAACTCGGTACACAAATAACGAGTAATTGATAATTGGAATAGGTAATGGATTAAACTTATATAGGAAATCGACGACAGTTCATTTCTTATTAAGGCGAGGCATTTTCGCGCGAACTACGATTTTAGGAGGTGAGGTGTGGGGGGCCGCCCGCGCGTCTCACTCCGCGCGCTGTCCATTTCTCGTAACGTTAGCACTACGCCACAGTATAATTATTTCAGCTGTTATACTATGATCAACTTCTATTAATGTAAAATGTTATTTTTGTCAGTTTTAAATAAGCTAAGTAATAATTTATTACTTTATATCTATAAATATAAAACAAAGTCGTGTTTGTTGTTTGAAAAAAAATGCATAGGTTATATTAATAAAATTGCCGTGACTTTGTATATTCGCTGCTTAGATAACATGCAAAAAAAATATGACCACATTTATTACGTTTATTATCGTATACATTCTGTTTGGATATTCTGCTTGGATCTGTTTTTAGGGTTCCGTACCCAAATGGTAAAAAACGGGACACTATTACTAAGACTTCGCTGTCTGTCTGTCTGTCCGTCCGTATGTCACCAGGCTATATCTTATAAACCGTGATAGTTAGACAGTTTTTTTTTAGAAGATGTATTTCTGTTGCCGCAATTATTTTATTTATTTCGAACACATACAGTCGTAACAACAAATAACAACAAATATAAATTACCATAATTATTACGTTTATGGTTGTATAAATTCAGCTTGGTTCTGTTTTGTGTATTATGTGACAAACTAATGATGTTATTATATACTCACTCATCATTGATATTATTTTGAGATAATTTATCATCACATTCTGCAAGTCATTCTTTATCAGCTGTAGAGTTTATAGTCAATAGTAAATAATATAAAAAATAAATAGATCGGCCTATTTTATGGTATTATTGTTTAGTACATGATCCACTTACCCATCTGTCGTTGAAGTATTGAAATTCACAGGTTGCAATTCTACTAATGAACTGGTAGTATCTCTAGTACTCGTGACTGCTTTTTCGACCTAAATTAATTAATTATAGGGTTCTCGTACATAGGTACATACTTTTGGTCATACTGATATAATTTCGTCTGTGGCAAGTAATGACGAAAATTTACGAAATCAACTAAAATTATAGAAAGTTTTCATATACCTGAGGAGAAACATAAAGAATAAAATAATTGGGCCACTTTTAGAAATATTGTTGCGTGCTTAGTAATTTTACTTTAAAAAAAAGAGTAAACTTCATAATTTTACTATAAAAGGGAGTAATTTACATACCGTTTCTTATAGTTCTCTTTCCCTGTCCTTCTTTTAGATATTAACACTGATTTCTTCCTAACTTTATTTTTTTTATTAGCCATTTTCAATTATTACTCTGTGGCAAGAATGTAAGAACGGGCGGAGAAAATTTGGCACAGGTCTAACGTTGGCAAGCGCCCGATTGCGACTGACGGGGTAGCGGGCGGCGCGGCGTCTTGTCAAACTGCTGGGAAATATTCAAGTTTTGGGATTAATAATTAACTCAAAATTATAGGACTTTAGCTGAAACCCAAATTTTAGCAGGTTCTCTGTAGTATTTAAAGAGAAAAATTTCTATATAAAAATGATGTGTAAAGTCAGAAATTTTATTAATAAGATATTCGATTTAGACTTTTACATTAAGCTGTCTTTGGAATTTTTTATGATCGAGTAAAGTATACCCTATCGTGTAACAAATTAGCACATTCCTCAGACAATATCCTTAAGTATATTGTATATTTTTTGCAAGACCGATATTAAGGAGTAAATACCTAAAAAATTTGATATAGTAAAACGTTTTTCTCCGCTTTTTCACTGGTGACTCGCCTTAACTGTTGACGCATTGCGTTCGGTTTTCACTCCGCCGTCGGAGGTATTAGTATTGATACCAGAGTTAACAATTGTAATTGTTGATTGGTTTGATGGGCGATCAAAAAGTAGTACCTATTTGCATCTGAATATCCGTGGGTCAGAATTTACACGGGACATTAAATTGTAGAACCTATTTTCGTATTAGATTATACGAAATTATTAGATTAGGTATGACAAATCAAATCATATTAATATCAATAAAAAAATCACATCAGAAGCTTAGGGAACTTTCATAATTGACAACATATTTTCATAGGGCTCATCGACATCCACACTAATTTCTGACCACCAGATCAGTTCCTCATCGGAAAACAGAACAGGAACTTCTCCCATCAATACTTCAAAGGGAAAACGTGGGCCCATTCTGAAACGGTAGTCTCGGCGTGCCAAATACTCGCTAAAAATGACATCTTGAAATAGTTTGCGCCTAATTGCTTAGAACAGCGCTGTCCAGTGCACGGCCCGCTACGTAAATGTTGTTGTAAATGCAGAACTAAGTATATAATTTTATTTAAGCGGAAGTATTTTGGCGCGTTGACGATAACACACACAACTAGGTGGGATAACCTACTCGTGGGATTAAAAAATCTGCGTATAATGATGATTATGATATAATAAATTGCGATAAAAGTCACAAAATTATCTGAGGACGAGTAGTCAATCTTTATTCTGATGTCATTTCTCAGTGGTGTTACACGTTTTCCTCGATATCTACAAGCAAGTATTGATTATTGACATTTAAAGCATGATGGTACGAATATGATAGCTTGCGAATATTTTACAATCAATAGATAAAAAGACAGATATACAATACTGGCTAGACAAATTTCAATAGCGACGAATAAGATTTTATTACGTGGAATATGGTTCGCGTTCTACAGCGCACCAGCATTTTAAAAGCGGGCAATAATCATGTGGTGTTGGCTTCCCTTGCTCTAGCCTAGACCACAAGAACACTACATAGTTTTCGTCGTATTTCTGTAAGACACGTCACAGGTCAACGACCTCCTTATCGTCGGGCCTCAAAGATTACGTTTTCCACGAAGTTCATTGCTTACTTCTCTATGGGATGGAAAGTGCTACGTCATAACGTATGTGCAGATTTTAAATAGGATATGTGTTATTGGAATAGAAATTATCAATGACATACAAATATGGGTGTTAATCGTTTTAGTCAGGGATAAACTAACATCTAATCCTAGAAGGCTCTATGGTTAGTCGTAATAAGTCTGGTCTTATAAATAAACACAAAAAAATTGAACACATACACTGATAAGTGTGGTGTTAAAACTTGCAAACTTTTACTGAATTTGTTTTACTAATTATTTTGCAAAACTATTTATGCTGGTCAATTGTGTCAAAAACATTTAGGAAGATATTTGAGACTGTCTTTTTCTACTTTTCTTGGACGCGTAAAAAAAGTATAATATTTTCTATGCTAAGCCAGTATATAAAACAATCGTAATAAATACAGAATGAATCGTCACAGTTCATCGCAGACATGTCATTGACAAGTAAATACCAAGATAGCGAAAGTTTATTGAATAACTAGTGCATTCATGCGGTTTCGCTCGCATCATCTAATCTTACGATTACGCAAAGTACCTAATCTTACGATTTATGCGAGCGTAGCCTAATTCACGCTCAGTACCCTTTACTATCACCACATTACAAAACACGATGATCAGTCTTTCTGCTTTGCGGCGTGAAATCGTAACACAAACAAGCTAACTAACTTGCTTTCCCGTTTGTATGATACTTAATAAGATATGATAATGATGCATCATAACTCACGGATTAAATTATTGTGTATAATTGCTCTTGTGGCACGTACGTGCAATGAATTTAATGTCGATGCATATATGCGACGATATGAAGCAGATGCAGTGCAGAGTGTAATGTGAAGCTAGAAATGCATAATTGTAGGGAACTTTCTGGATCTAGCATTGCAAGCTCATCATCATCGTCAGCCTCAAAAATCTATATATGTAAGAATATTAAACTCAAAGGTGGCAGACTGACTGACTGTTATAGTGATCCGCACAGCCCAAACCACTGGACGGATTGGGCTGATATTTGGAATGAAGGTAGATGTAATGACGTAGGCATCCGTTAAGAAAGGATTTTTGGAAATGCCACTTTTAAAGGGGTGAAATAGGGGATGCAAGTTTTAATTCTTAATGCGAGCGAAGCCGCGAGCACCCACTAGTGTAAGATAAAGAAGAAATTAATGTACATTTCTATTACACTTACTAAACTTATACTCGTAAGTATAGGTATGCATGTGTATTTGTTGCGAATCATTCTTTAGTTGAGCAACTAAGTGCTTGCAAAAGCTTAAAATTTGTGTTTTGAATACTGTAGGTATTTGTAATCCTTTTTTACTGACTCTAATCTAATATTGATTTAACTGTAATCGTGTCGAAACATCTTACTAAAGTGTCCATCTATATTATATAAAACTCAAAGGTGACTGACTGACTGATTGACTGACTGATATAGTGATCTATCAACGCACAGCCCAAACCCCTGGACGGGTTGGGCTGAATTTTGGAATGAAGGTAGATGTAATGACGTAGGCTTCCGCTAAGAAAGGATTTTTGGAAATGTCACTTTTAAAGGGGTGAAATAGGGGATGCAAGTTTTACTTCTTAATGCGAGCGAAGCCGCGAGCACCCACTAGTAATTACATATTTCAATAAAATAGAATGAAATTATGCTTCAATAAGAGATTGGAAATAGTTTTAGTACCTGTGATTGTTTTTTTAATTCAAATTTACAATTAATTAATGATAGTTACTTACACTATAAACATCTTTAATTGCTATTTTAACCTTTATAAATGATAACGAATCTATGACCTTAACCTTCATTAAATCCTGAAACTTTCTTCCGTTTAATTAATAATTAATTTCCTTGCAATCTCATCACATAAAAGTCACAGTTGGATATTTACTCGTACTTATATCGAATATACGTCGATAATGAAAACCCCCTAAGACTTTTACGATTCTATTTACGATTCGTCTTCGAGTCTTCGTTTTGTTTGTGGAAATGCTAGACAAATGTTTCGCGGAGAAATAGGCCAATCTGTGGCCACCCATGGTGTACACTATACATACATAAGCTACAACATGTCACGTATTCATATAACATAATAACTATGACGTAATTTACATAAGTACCTAGTATTATATTGGGAGATGACTCTGGCCTCGTAACACAGTCTAACAGCTACCACGAGGTCAGAGGATTCACAAGTTATTGTACAATATTTACGTCAAATAAACGAATTTTGTATTTGTATTTGAAAACAGCTTTCATGTCTTCTTGTAAACTGATACATATCTTAACTACGACGCCTTATAATTTTTTTAAATTATTTTATTATCAAAATGCCTATGTTTTCTAATTTCCTACTGGGAAGACACACTAAACACATTCCAACTTACATCATAATTCATGCTTACCATTGCCAATTTTTGATCAAAGTGCAAACGTATTACAAAAGTAGTTTGTAAGAAATAACTGCGTAATTCCTCGCCCGAATCTCTATTCCCCTTGAGCTAAAATTTGTCGTTCTTCAAGTCGAGAGTAAACCGGTTTCTTCTAGGCAAGCGCGCTAGATCGTAGATTATAACGTTGCTTAACATCGGGCAAGTTGTAGTCAAGTGTGAGCCTATCTAATGTAAAAAAGGCAAAATAACGAGAACATGTATTTTATAGATGCCACACAAATTTTCTGAATATAATAAACGCTAAATGTTTACAAATATCAGATAATAAAATAAAATAAGTAAAGTCATTAGAGGGCAAAAAAAAACTATACCTACTTTTAACGGTTTGGTTTCGGTCGTGCAAACTTACTCTGTTATCTACCATGTACGCCGGGACGCACATACACAAAACGTAGTAGTTTTATGAATGTAGCTAGATTAAGAATGATAAATATCATTGAAGCTTCTACAATGACATCATGTTTGAGGCAACTATCAAAGCTGTCCCATTAAACAAAATTCTTCTGAACGTAAACTATTTTCCCTAACAGTATTTTTAGACCTCACTATAGAAACAACAACCTAATCTGCATTTTGTACGTGACTTCAAGCACACTAACTTAATAAAAAAAAACCGTTATATACGAAAACAGCGAAAATAAACCCATTGAGAGATGTTTTGTGACCTTGAAGGTTTTTTAAAAAAAATTGAGGAAAACATTTTTGTTTTTAAAATGAATGAAAATACAGGATGTGCTTTCATACAATTTTGCATATTTTTTTATTTATAAATTCACCTTGTATTTCAAGGTAACAAATAATTACTTTTAGTCCTAACAAACTGTTAAAATTGGTCCTAATTTAGCTTTTTTATTATGTAGTACAAATACAAATGATTCGTTTAAAAATCGTATTTTCTTATTCATTCTCAAAAACCATGATAAGAATTGGATAAATACTTTCTTAACATAACATTTATTTATATACAGGCACCTTACAAATATCCGTATTTATAAAAATTAAACTAGTTTTATTAAATTTGCACTTTAATTCCAATTCATTGAACGGTTTCGTTCAGAAAACAAGAGTTCCGATCACCTACATAACAATAGCATAAGAACAGGTTGTCACGAAAATAGCTCCGCGATCGTTAGTCCAAAAACCAGAAGTAAAGCGGTAGTGACAATGCATAGCTTCGGTCTGCTAGCGACGGATTTAGATGCGATATTTTGCGAGGATAGTGCGGGGTCAACGGTATCGATAGATCAATATTAAGAAGTGTTTTAAACCGAAATGTTTAATAATTAAATATTTAATGGTTTTAGTATATTTTAGTTAAGTTCCATATAAATAAACATTTATATGTCTTATAGATCATTCATGTTATCATTTAAATTTCAATTTATTTATTTCTGCAATACATGTTATATACATAATTAATCAATATTAGGCGCGCCACCATCATTATCATGTATTTTATATTCATCTAAAGTCATTTGGACTGAAATTAAATTAGGAAACAAAAACGACCTTACCACATAAGTTCGTTTATCTTTAATTTTCAGTGTGCTGTAGTTAGATGATTATAATGTGTTTAAGAAGCATACCAAAACTTGAATTGCCAATATCAAACAATAAGTACAATACAACCCTTATAAGACTTTTTTGATTGATTTTTGTTACTTCTCGTAGTTTAGACAATTGTATCGACATCGATAGAACTCCCATCACTATGAACTATTCTCGCCTACAGATCCCGCGCCCTCCCTACATGCTGCGAGAGGTTCATTGAGAAATAAGAGATTGACAGATGTTTGTTACTTCATCGATTACCGGCACTTGATCTAAACGGTTTTAGCAGTTTTTTTTTCTGTAACAAGTTACTAGAGTGGTTGAAATTTAGATCTGGTTATTTTGTCAAAAGTTTTTATAACTCTCTAAAATTAAAATTTACTCAAATTAAAGATGTTAATATGCTTTAATTTTACAATCTCACGGCTGAACCGTCTTGGAAAAAATATGCTTTGGAAACATTTTGGATCATTAATCGCAAAAATATTGTATAGCAGATCGTTTCTATGTACACACTTTATAAAAAAAAAAGTAACAAGACTCTTAATTTTATCACAGAATACAGAAGCTTTTACTACCATAATTTTATCATATATTGACCAAATCAATATTAGCGAATTTCCAAAACACTCATTGAGAAATAAAAGTACGTTCCGCAATACATATTTGCAAACCGCAAACAATGTTTGTCGCCGTCAAACTCGTAAACTGTAATGATTACTATTTGACACTGCCGTGACAAATGCTCCTTCATAGTTACACATAAAACAGGGTAAATATTGTTTATTTTTAGTAGCGTCTTTGTGGTTACAGAAGTGTTAATTAATAAATACCTTTAGGAAAAGGTGAATACTTGTTATTTGCCAGGGTCACGACGTGATCGCTCGATTTGATTAGGGATTAAAAAGTACTGCTAATTACAAATCTTCAAACCACGTCCAAATAGGCTTGACGTTTAGCATGCCAGTGATATACATGTACCTACTAAAGATGATAATTATGCAAAACGTTTAGTGTTGTTTCGTTGCACTAGCATTACCCACGTTAAGCGGAACTACACTAAACATTTTTTCCAAAATCATCTGCATTTATTTCCGAAAAGAAACGATTGATGTGGTGCACTGACAACAAAAGTGTAGTATTGATTTTTCCCAATATTCATGCTCGTTTCCTTGATCTAGGTGACTAGGCAGATTGAATAGTTTTTGTGCGAAGTAAAAACATGACGACTCTATTCATTTAACACTAAAGTTTGAGGAAAAACTGTTTTTACGTCAATGTTTGATTAAATTTTTTAACAATGACATCGTAAAGTCACTTCATTTCTTGATATACTATTTTGTTCCTTTCTTTGCGAATTCGAAAAATACACGCAGTATCATTCACACGAGTGTTGTAGGTATTAAATATTTGTTGATCATCATTTGGAACATCGAAAATTTATTTTTAGGTGTTTTTTCATTACTGTAAATTGCTAGACAAAACTCGATAGTACATCAAATAAATGTCCAACAATCGAGCAATGAACGCGTAGAATTAATTTGCGTATAAATTAATTTACGATGTATTTGTACAAGAGGTCAACTGTTTTAGATTTTTGACTCAATTGTAGCGTCAGAATAAAATTGGCTTTGTAAGTGGCATTGAAGACAATCTATCCAATTGTGGTTTGTCTATTCGATCAGCATAGTTTGTTGCCTTCTTAGAATAAACTCTCTCTGGCTGTTTCAATAAAATTATAATTGCTCTGCACGGATAAGTTTGGCTTTATTTTGCTGTCTGATATTATACTGTCAAATCATCAAATTATAAAGAGGTCAAGAAATTGGCCAAAACTAGGAAAGAATGGCGTGTCGAACAGACAATGGACTTACTCTTAAAATTTTAATCTGATTCTAAGTGATTTAGGTAATCATGCGTTGTTCTTTTAAACTTTTATATGCATTTCAAGTAAGGGCACGACACGCCCAATACTTGTTTCGTGATTCAGGAATTTTAACTGAATGATACAGAGAACTTACTACCTGACTCCCTGTTCCCCACGCACCATAATCCAACTATCTTCAAAGCGAGAGTGAATCGGCTCTTATCGGGTAAGCACGCTCCATCTTAGGCCATAGCTTTTGCTTACCATCAGGCAAACTATGGCCAAGTGCAAAACCCGTTTTGGTAAGAAAAAAGGTATCAGATTAACGGTCACATTCTATCGTAATAGTAAATGAAAAGCTGACTGACAGCAATTCTGGAGAGGAGGCTTATACTCAGCAGAAGGTAGATACAGGCTGTTGACACTGATAAGATATGATATAAATATATTTGGCGACCATTTCGCGGCACCATCAAATTGGCTCAAATGGAAATAAACCAGACCTCAATAAGGATGGCTATAAAATACAATTGAAGCTCTTAAAAATATTATGGCTTACTATTAACTACTAGACTAGTAGTTGCACCCAGATTTAGGTATTTATAGAAAATACATTATGGAATCAAAATATATTTACACTAAATCTACTGCGGAATACCTCGGTTTGACCTAAGATTTATGTACCTACATGGCAGTATTTTTTAAAACAACATTGCCTTCTCATTAAAGTACTACTTTTTACATTGCTACTATCTTAAAATTATAATTATCATCAAAATTTATTAATTATTATTCATATGCAGGGTATACAATTTATCTATTTCATAAATACTTCCTAAGACTAAACATTTCTAGCGACAATAAAATAATTTCTTGAAGTAGGACAAAGCAATAAGGCCTCGTTGAACTTTTAAATTTCCAAACGGCGACACGTATTAAATCTGCCAACGACCTGTTTATTGTTATAAATATATGTAACTAAATACTTTTCATTCAAGAGAGAGATAATTTAAATAAATAGGCTGGCTAACAACAATATTGTTCCCACTTACAACATAATCATGCAACTTCATTAATATTATTTAACAAGTAAGAGTTATGCAACTGAGAAATTACATTTCTTTGTTTCTTATAATGAACGTAACATATATTTTATTTTCATGTTGCAACACTGCACATAAATCTCTAATAATAATGCTTAACGAATTCGGACAAATTTTAACGAACATATTTATTAAGCCATTTGCTTCTATTCAAAGGTTCTTTCTAAGACAAATTGATAAATGTCTGCATAAGGAAGAGTAAAGTTAACATCTCAGTCCTAATATTGGAATTAGTTCTTATGAACATGTGTTCAAGTAGTTTTTGGACATGTTTTACAACTTCTGTTTTGGAAAGATGTTAAAGTAACTTTATTTTTTTAAAGATAAGCTTAAATAGAAGTTATCAAAAAAAATGTTTATGGACATACATACACAGTCATGTTGCCTGCAATAATGCGAAATCACATAGTTTTCACAACATGATCTTTAACAATACTCATAGTTTTTCTTTCCAGTAGGCGTACCTGTGCCACTGAGGGTAGACATTGCGAATTGCTATGGGAATTTATTTTAGCACATTATTGATCATGTTTGATAACGACGATAGTCAACTTATTTCATTCGTGAAGAAACAAACACACTAATAAAAATACTTATTTTAATGTAAAGAAAGTAAGAAAATAAAATTATTCCTTGTCATCTTCAAACTTAATTCCTGTCTACTGTAACAAAGTAAAGTCAACCCAACTGTTGTTCAGACAAACCCGCTACAATGTAGGAGCTATTTTTATCATTTCAGTAGACAAAATATAAACACAAGATGCAATCCTGGGCGCGAATAGATCACAATCACAACTCTTACTGACAAATTGTGGCTGACGAAAATATGCAATTGAATTTTCATGTATGTAATAAACCATCGAATCGTATTGCCTGGAGATATGCATTCCGTTGTTTAGTGTGTGACTTTGTTAGGTTAGCCCTAGATTACACTAGACTTAAATTTAAAGACTGATTTAAATTAGAAAAGTGATTAACATCCTTGAATTAAAAGAAAATAGCGAAGAATAATGAGTCAAATTGCAATCATAATGATACGGTTCACAATCTATCGATAGTTTACAATCTCGCTAGATAGATTGTAATCTAACGATCTTTATAGATTGTAATCTAACGATCTTTACAATCTAAAAAAAAAAAAAAAAAAAAAAAAAATCTATATTATGTGCGCCAAAAGCTTTCATGCATGAATTAGTTTTATTTTTTATGAGATTTGTGTTTACAAAGTAGAAATGTATAACCTTTCAAAGATGACTGTTGTATACGAAAACCACAAATAGAAGTAAAAATATATATATAATTAAGTTACATACGTCTTATGAAAAACATTTAACAAAAAAATTGCCAGAAGCAGGTTTTTTTAGTATTTTGTCAGTATACTGACATAGAAATAAAAAATGCAATAATCGAAAGTGTATAAATCAAAGTAAATAAGTGCCCAATACTTAATTAAAATTAATGTATAATTCTCAGTTGAGTTGACCTTCTCCCTAAAAAACTCAAAAACACCTGATGAAGTTTTGTAAATATGAGGCGGAAAGATTTAAAGTTACTTTGGAACTGGTTTGAAATACATCTCTTACTAAATGCATCAATAAAATTACACAAAATACTTATTTAATTTAAATAAATAAAACATTAAATTAAGCAGTTAATTGGCATGAACGAGATTTATAGCTTTAGACATTATATCAGACGATAAGTGAATTTGTTGCAACTTCTATTTTAATTGACGTTTGATGTTGAACAAGACATCTGATAAATAATTGAAAAGTATTAGATAAATTATAAGTTGGTATGTTTTTTTTATAATGCGCTTCAAAACTAAGTAAATATTTTAAAGATTTTATTGCGACAAAAATGTTACCTACTACTTAATACCAGGGAATACCAGTGATATCAACATCAATAAAAAAAAATACCACAAAATCCATCCTTTCCCTTCCTAAGACATCCTTCTCGTATTTAGTACAATGTATTGTTGTAAAACAATATACGACAAATAAAAAAAAAACGATATATGTAGTTAACTTTGCAGCAAAGCAACCAATAGTTTCCAAAGCTCTGTTAACAGATCATGTTGATTAGAGCTTCCAACCTGTTCGATAAACAATTAAGAATCCATCAAAAGTTACTTAACAGCTTTGTAGTTAATGAAGATATCAGCTACTAATTGACTATTGAAGCCTACGCGGGAAAACAATAGTGTCTTAACTCCATCACAGAATAAAAAATATAAAGAGATGTGCAGATAGAAATCAAGTTCTTGTTTAGAGACTTTTATCTAATTTTAGAAAAGTCAATTTAGCCAGAGCCGGCAAAGACGTGCAGATGATTATCTTTTTAATGGGTATTAAGGTCTTCAAATGTTTACTTACTAACAAGAAAACAGATAACATGTTTGAACATTACTTTCAAATTAACTTAAAACACAAAACATTATAAAAGAGAAGAATACCTATTCAATTGTCCAAAAAAAATTTTTTATTTGCATTTATAAATATGTTATACATCCATTCCAACAAAAAGAAACATATTATAAATTACAATGAATTGACTTTCCAATAAAATCTTCAAACCGAATAAGTTTAAATAAAGCAACTCTCCACTATACTCATATATATCTAATTCTAACCAAGGGTTTGTATAGTAAATAAATCTACGCTAGCTAGAATTGATCCTATTGATTAGAATTCGAAATATGTAATCATTATATTCTAATTCAGAAGTTATTAAATTGTATCAAACAAAAATTCGTCTTATCCCAAAAAAAAATGGGCAAAGATTATGTAACATAGAGGCGATGCTCGAATAATTGCCTATTTATAACGACATCATACCACATGAACACCTTATAAAAAAGAAAGTGAAACAATTTTCATTAAATCATTTTATTATGTATATATTATATGAAAATTCATACCAATCCTTTTAAAACGTTAGATATTCTAATGGTTTTTATTCGTTTTTTTTTAATTCTAACAAATTAAATTAAATGACACGACCGCGTTCTTGCAAAAATAAACGTATTTAGTACAGATTTGCGCTACGTGATTGACTGTTGAATGAATCGCGTGCGTTTGATTATAAATTAATTGGGCCTCGCGGGACATTTAATTTTTAATTCGTTAACTACGTAAAGAAGATAGATGGTAAGTTAGCCGTCATTGAGTTAATCGTGTGTGCCTATTTATGACGAAATGGTCTCACGGGCTCAAGTTACCACCAACGGTACATTGCGGTAAATTAACACTGCATTACTGCGTTGAAAGCTCTATGGGTTATGTTTAAATAATGTAAATTGAATTACCCCATTGTTGATGAGTTATTAAACCAAAATTTAGAAATTGTAACAGTAAATTATTTTTGAATTATTATTTTTGTGTTTAGTTTAATTATAAACACAACAAGCGTTTGTTGGCCATATTACATTACCGACACGTTTTCTTTATAAAAAACTAAATGGAAAGCACCGAAATGAAACGGTAGTCAGTAGTAACTTTTAAATAATGCACTTCTAGTTGAAAGTCGGCTATTCATGACGTCACCGTATTTGCCAATTAGTGAAAATAGAAAATGCCAGTAGGTGTAAAAATAACGTTATAGGCCGTACAAAGGATCATTTGTACAAACTGTTTTATGCTATGTACGTCAGAAAAGTCTTAGTAAGCCTTTTAAATGTTGAACCGTCTGTACAAAGTCTGCTATTCTATGGCGTGACGTCATCATTAGTCAGTTGGCAATTAGCCGTGGCAGAGCGCTGATTACTATTTTAGACACAAACAGTGATAGGATGCCGGTCACGAGACGAGTGAACCTAGGATCTTACACCCTGCCACGTGGACAGCGAAAGTTACGTGTTGTCAAATACTTGTATGATACAGCAGTCTTGTTTGAAAGCCAGTTTCATTATGTACACGTATGCTCCATCGGTCTATCTCGGATCTACTGGTATTTTTTTTAAGTGAAATTTAAGCATTATCACGCCTGTTCCTAGATTCGGTCTTATAAATATTTCACTCGTCATAGAGTTGAGTTCCTACATTCTTTATGTTTCGTATCTTCGTAATTGACGATGGGAAAAGCTTTATGGGAATTGATATATGTAGGTACCTAGTTATATTTTTTTTAAACATGAAACGTTCCTGTCTAAATATTTTCTAGTCAAACCTGAGAGTCATAAAACTGATTAAGCGTTATAGTGCGAGTACGAAAGGAATCGCCGCATCTATTGATACTGAATGCAGAAGTACAACTATTGATTGAAATTCAAACCAAACGTCCAAAATTCGTATCGCTGATTTGTAATCCGCTGACTAATCGCATATATTTGTCAATGATACTACCAATGAGTCATATCTATAACAACATATGAGTGGATGTGGTTAAGGGCCAGCCGAGCTCGTTGGCACAGCTTCTGTCAAACTCCAGATGTTCAGCTCGTTAGTGGTATATCTTGGCTCCGTCACAGGGAAACCACATAAGTGGTTTATGTAGGAAGGACATTATAGAAGCTATACCTACACGATAGACATAAATTTAGCTATGGGCTTGGAGTGCCAATAGCAAAATGGGTGAACGATATAATTAAAATTAAGATCTTTTTAAGATCCAGTGCGAACACGGGGTCCATATTTCAAACCGCCCTAGGGGCCTCTGACATGACTGAACAACTGCTGTGCAACGGCACACAGCCTAAAACTATAATTCAAAACGAGGTAAGAAACATGATAGTGACATTCAGAGATCATCAGGTCCTGAGGATGGTATTGACAACAAAATAAAATGGCGCACTCTTACAGAAAAGAATTAGGTTGTATGGTTACATATTAAATAATTCAGCCCTATTCGGCGCCTAAATTTCGTCATAATAATTCCCATATTAGATATCTATAATTGAGGAGGAATTAATTTCGAATTCTATTTACAACATACTCAACACCATTAAAAGCATTAGAGCAACTAGTGATAACTACAAAACCTGTTCACTCCATTGATTGTGCGAGTTAAATCTGTCTTCGCATCAAAGCTGAACACGGAAACACCGGCACGAGTAGGCAGATACTGGCTGGAGCTGGGCATAGACAAATAATGAAATAGACGAATAACTAAAATGCACCTGTTGTTTAGTTGTTGCCTGTTTAGTGTCGCCAAACAAGGCTTTGTCTGACGCGGACAGGAGGAATTTACCGTATTTTTCCACGTTGTATAAGAAATAAAGAAGAAAGAAAACATTTATTGTGACAGATTTAACAGAAAAACAAACACGAGGTATATGTTCCATAGTACGTAGTGTAGTAAACAAATCGACCTAAGAGTGTAAAAAAACTAAGAAATCGTCTTAAGGGTGTCTAAGGGTGTCTTAAGCTAGTCAAACTAACTAAAGCCGGCGTCTAAAAAACAAACCCAAGCTACTGAAGTAGTTTAAATAGTTAAAACAAACGTATTTATTTCTAGTGTTAAATCATGTTTAAAAATTACTTCTATTGCTAGACATTTTTACCAACCTTAGGTATATAAGACGAATTTCGTTGATATATTTGCCACATGTATGTATATCAAAATGATTTTCTTACAATATTATAGTAAGTAGTCTGTTTAATATGTAGTCGTTGAATGAGAGTGAGTGATATTGTCCAAGTATTTTCGTTCGTTCCGTGAAACTAAGTGGTTCTAACTCAGGTGATCTAAACCAGATCGACGGAATTTAAACAAACCATCTTACACGTAACTAGGGTCAAGGATGGACACGCTCTTTGTAATATTGCGGAATTTGATTTACTGGAAGTGGGTTTTAGATTTAAGAATTTTTTTGGTTATAAAAAATAATATGGCTAAAATACTTGCGTATTACGCGAAGTATCCATTTTGGTAGATTGTAAACTCGGTTTTTTTATGTCGATCATTCCTTGATGACTTTTTTTTTTTTTTTTTACGTGGGATAGGTTTACGTTTGACTACAGCCTGCCTGGTGTTAAGCATTGCTGCAGCCTAGGGTGTAACACGTTTACCTAGAAGATACCTATTAACTCTAGATTTGAAAACCCCTGGATTGTAGTTAAACATATTGGACGATGTTAAACATATGGAAGGTAGAACCAAAAGGTTGTTTTCTTAATATCTGCGCGTGAAGACGTGTTTATTATAAATGATTAATCAAAATTGACCTAGTAGTTATGTGGATGAGGATATTAGCTCAAACTGAACTGTAGCCAAAAACTCGATAAAAAATTTCTAGACAACACAATTTCGAGATGATTTATCTATACCAACTGTCAAGTCTAGACGACTCTGAAACAACTGAATGCATCAGCGCCTCCTCTCAAAATACATCACTTCCGTTATGCGGAAAAACAAGTGCAGGAGAAAAACAATTGATCTAGTAAAACATGAATAAGTACTTCGGAGGTTGAGTGAGTGAAGCGAGCGCATCATTCATGTATTGTATTATCATCATATGCAGAAAATACAAGACTAACTGGCTAGCTACTACCCTTAAATGTAAAATCTGTCACTACGCTCCTAACATACTCACCGCTTATTATCAATTCGACCAAAAAAGTCGACCAGTTTGTTCCAGATGACTATACTTGTACCTACAGTTCGCTGCCAATCACTGTGCCAGCGGATTAATTACCTAAGTGAAATTTGTTTTTATTAGCACTTTATAATTGTTTTTGTTTTTGTGAGCACTTAATAATTTCATATAATGTAGGTACTATTAAAAAGGGAATTTGTGTGTGTCTCAATAAAGATTTTTCCATTTCTATATACTTATTAAAGTGTAATATTCGCAGAAACACAAGTGTATAGAAATACAGGCGGCCTTGAATTATTCAAATAGTTTTCACGTTGCGTCGAGCAAACAATTAGCACTGTCTCAGTGTCTTGCGTCAATAATACAATACTTACTTGTATCGTTAATGAATCACAAATATTTAGATTGTTTATTATTTTACAGGTATAATCCCTACAAAAGACATCCTAAAAATCTACGCCTACTTCACAACGTATTCAGCGACCATAATTGACATGTGTATGATTAAATATCTCTATTTTAAATTAATTGTAAAAGATCGATAAAAAATATTTTGGTAGTCAAATTCTATAGAAAAATGAATGTTTTTTTAAAGTGTACAAAACCTAGATCTCTAATTGTAAGCTTTCAAAGAACTATAATTATGTACAGATTTTCCTCTTGCATTATAACAGTTCAAAAAATCCAATAGATTGACTATAGAAATGTTTCAATAGTTATAATACTGTACAACGTGACATCAAATTAATATTTATATCAAATACAGGTTTACTCCACCTCTGATAACAAAGTCACTTTTCCGTGAGTAACTTCTGGCGACACAGTGGTGAAATATCATGTGTTTTTAGTTGAAATTCCATGACTTTTTGTATATGTCGATGTCTCTCCGGTAAAATATAAGAAAAATACAAATACTTTATAGAACACACATAAATACAGCTCATCATTAAATAGTTAGTAAATATAATAAAGTAAGACATAAGTAAATATTATATATAAAAAAACCATTTCGTAGTACACAAGCGCGTTGCTTCTACCTAACATAGTAAGGACAGGGAGACTATGGAACTCTCTACCTGGAGCCCTGTTTCCAGAAATTTATAACGGGGTCTTCGAATCTAGAGTAAATAGTTTTCTTCTAGGAAAGCGGGTTAAATCTTAGACTTCAGTGGTGCTTAACATCAGCCAGTCTGTAGTCAAACGCAAGCCTATTTCGTGATAAAAAATACATACATAAGTGAGAATCAATCTAGTAAGATCTGGAATATGATAAGTACAATAAAATATACAGGTATTATTCAAAGCCACGTTGTATGTTACGCAGGTGAATCAATCCAATATGTCTATAAAAAGATTTTTTTTCTGCCGACTCGTGCGTTTAGGTCAATAGACTACCCAGGTGCCTTCTAAAAGCCTTAACGATCGTCATGGTTACACATGTCAATGAATTGGCAAATATATTTTATTAGTGTATCCATGTTACGGGTTTTTTTTTCTCTCTTTAAAATTGTAGTCGTTATTATTGTATTTTTTAACGCTTTGGCTTGCCTGATGTTAAATTTTCTCCAAATGTAATTAAGGTGTATCTAGTAGGTACGACTGCCTGGAAGAATAATGCTTATACAATCTTGTCAAGTGTTTTATAGATGAATGGGAGAGCGATTTTTTTACTGTTTCGTCATTTTCGAAACATTATATGAAATAATTTATATTTACCCAGTACAAAATAAAAACTTTTATTCTAGTAAAAACCCTTGAATTTGTACTAAAATCTGGATTAGCTAAACAAAAAGTATTAAAAGCAATTAGTCGATAGGTAGAACATAAATTAAATGACCCCCGATCTTAATTTATCATATCCCGAAGTTCGACAAAGTTATAATAAATTCTTTTGCATTAAATTGAACTTTTGTCACCAAATTAAGACGGTGTCGAAGTGACATCATAATTAAAACTGGTATTTTATCATCTGTGCAAATATATTACGTTGCTGTACCACTTATCAATAGTTTATCTACAGATATAAATAACAAGCGGATTACCGTGGCTTCGTTTGTGTTGGTTCAGTATAAAAAAGTAGTCTACGTTACTTCCAGGACCCTAATGTAACAGCGCCGTTTTTCCATGATGCTCTCTAAAATAAGCAAAATCAAAAACAAAAAGTTCTAACACAAAAACGAACAAAAAACTATTGTTCCGCGTTCTTTTATCAATTTTAAGTAACTTTTTAAAAATATCGTCTTAGGTACACTTTTGACCCTCTTTGTAACTGTATTATATACCTGTAGGTATAATAATCTCAAATCTTAAACAAATCATAATTTTTTCAGACGATCAATATCAGTTCTAAATAATACCTTCGTAATTGCAAACAAATCAAAAACTAATTACAAACAGATATCAAGATTCATAGTCATCGCCTGTTTTTTCGCAATGGTGAAATGTTTTTTGCGACATAATTGTCTGTAGGCGATTTGGTATTACGCATACGCTTCATTTAGGCCAGATTTCTATACCTAGAGAAGTATAGAAATCTGGCCTAAATAATTAATTACTTAATTACTAATAGCGTCGATGTACGTTTATTTTTTGCTAAGCTACTTTTTGCTCCGGACCTAACAGTAGCAATGGCAAAGCATTGTATATTTACGAGTACACTAGTGGGTCCTCGCAGCTTCGCTTGCATTAAGGAGAAAAACTTGCATCCCCTATTTCAAAGTGGCATTTCCAAAAATCCTTTCTTAGCTGATGCCTACGTCATAACATCTACTTGCATACCAAATTTCAGCCCGCTTCGTCCTGTGATTTGTGCTGTGCGTGGATAGATCACTAAGTCAGTCAGTCACCTTTGAGTTTTATTCATTTATATATAATAAGGATAGTTCTACGAAAATTGGCGATTCGGCATAGACCCATTTCTGTGTTTGGTTTGTGGTCTAATGTGATAATTGGTAAATTTATAATGGTTAGGAGAACATGATAGATATTATTTAGCGGATATCGGTTTTTGTAATACTCATATTATGGCCTTAAAAGCCCGTAAGGTTGTTTGATAACTGTACAAATAAAATATAACAATAAAAACGGTTTTTTTCGTACCACCTAACTATGTAACTGTAGAGAATAACAAACAGTCCTCTGAGTACTTAAATATTCTCATGCCTTGTACCTACATATTGTAAGTACCTAATATGGAAAACAGACGACAGGAAACCAAACAGCACAGAAAAACAGAAACAGCCAATTTCAGCAACAACAACAGAGTGTGGCGCTGTCCAATCTCATACTGATCGTAAAGTGGCCTGTTTGTCTGTATAGATAGTTAGTTTTTTATGTATGTTAGGTTTACATCTAGAAGAAAATTTACATTCATTAGTTTATTCATATAAGTTTTTTTTTAAGTAGTAAAAGTATATTTTCAGTTATGTAAACTTTTACAAATAAATAAAAAAAAAAAAAAAATGTCGTGTTTGCCAAACATGTGTATGATATGAGGCATCACATTCATACAAGCTTATCTCTGATGATAATGCAGAAGTAGCCGCAATAAAAAGGTCGTTTTCCCAGACAACAATCTATTGTACATAAGGTTAAATGGCAATAATAATACGTGTTACTTCGTGTTTGTGAATTAATGGACCTGTTCAGTATGGCAACTGGCAACCCATTCGCTAGTATAAAATCTAATATTTTCTTCAAATAGAATTATAAGGCAAGTGGTAGTCAAGCGTAAGTTTTTTTATTTGTGATTCCACATGAAATCTCCTCCAGCTAAGGCTGATGATAAACCTTTTATACTTAAATAGCTTATTGTTACTATTATCACGAGTTAAAGTTTGTGAGTATGTAATGGTGTATGTTTCATACTTATTCATACTTCTACGGCTGTACTGAATTGTAAGGAAATATTTCCCCACCTTATATTAAGAAGAAAGTAACTAAGTATAACAAATTGTAAAGGAATTTAAATTATAAATTTATAATGAACTAATCTCGTCTAAATATCTTTTACTATGTACCTTACACTTTGGCAAGAGAAGCGCGCATACAAAGAATGCGTTGTATGAGAGAGGAGGCTTATGTTCTGCAGTTTGTTCCAAGCGATTCGAAAAATCTCTACACCAAAGTTTTTCACCCTCAGAGGAACTTAATTTAAATACTATTCAGTTATTAAGTTATCCTAAATACTTGGTAGGTACGCCAATCACAGTATTCTATTAACTTGGTTAATATTATCGTTTATTATTGTAAAATAAATTAGAATTTATTAGACAATGCGAGGCACATAGCCCGATCTAGTCCAATCTAAAATAATTTTTCTGCGATATTGCATTTTGTATCAACCCAATACTTTGATTTGCCCTTTACAATACAATTCTCTGTTCTCATCCCAATCTGACTAATCATTATCAAATCTAAATATCTAAAACGAAGTTGATTAATGAAAAAAAGTTTTTTTTTTGTGTTAAAAAGTTTATAATAACATATTAATATTAGGATTGTATTGCATTTATATTTTAGTTTGTTTCACAGCATAAATGAAATAATGCTAACAATGTACAATGATGAAAAGATAACCGATCGATATATTACTACATTAAAGTAACTTCACTATAGGTAAGTTGCTTTCTTACTTACACATTTTTATTTATGGATACCAAAATAGAAAAAAAAAATATTTCAGATGATTGAAACTAGGATTACGCTAGTTTAGTAAATAATTCGCTTGAAATACAATCTTATCTCGTAACTAACGTTAGTATAATATGTGTGCTAAGTCTGGCCCTAGATTAGAAGGGCTTAGTTCGCCTCTCTCCACATATGTGTTATATACCTATACATATGCCTGCTCTAGATAACGCACTATATATAACAGACATAGACTACGAGGTTTGTTTGTTAGTTTTACAAGTTGATTTGTTGCTGTTGTTTTTACAATTGTTTTTAAGGACTTGTGATGCTATTTCCATTAAACCTCGTTAAAAGGTCTCTTTTTTTGAGTGTTATTTCCTCCTGACTGACTCCCCCGCAAAAATATATCGTTGGGGGAGTTATCTTCGGCAGATACGCCGTTAATATGTAGTCTATGTGAATAGTTTATTTAAAAAAAATACCAAATCTTGAAGCTTGTAAGAAATCAAAATATTGTCACGGAGATATTTATAAGAAAATATAAACGATAGAATAGTTAGTAGTCTTTGGTTTTTTCTTTCCATAAACACAGTTTTTTTTTGCTTATTGGCAGTTTAGGATTGTTTACCAAGGATGTGAACATATATTACATATGTAAGGTTATTTTTAAATGGATCTAGTTTTTCAATACTGTAATTGTTTTTTTTATAAATTATCTGCCATGCTGCGAATGCCAGCACCTTTAGTCATCGCTCACAATAATATTAAAGTGTCATGAACATGGTTGAGTATTTGATTCTCAAAGACTAGCAAAACGGTGAGTGTTGCGATGACATAGAGGTGGGGGTATTTATAGTCGTATAAAGGCAGGAGAGAGACCCGCGACGGGGTCCCCGTCCTGTTGAGTCGTCGCGCTGCAGAGTCGTCGCGCTGCAATAGCCGCTCCCTCCCGTGAGGTTGCGTGCGCCGTTCGTCGTGCTGCTGCTCCCGAGCGGGAGGTCGACGCGCCTGCACCACCTCCAGGAACCACCGCCTGTCGTCCCGGCGCTATAGAAAAGCGTCGCAGCGACAGGCACATCGCCACATCACCTTCATCACGTCGAACAACGCCGACCGTTGCTGGTACGCCGCCGGACGGGCGACTCGACGTGATCTGCGAACTTCCCCGGGGTCAGTGTGCCCCGGAGCCCAGCCCCTCAAATGAGATTAATCTCGATGAGGTTCCTACCAGCTCCCCTCGGGGGTTGGAAGACGACCCGACGTTCGCGACGGGGTTAGTCGGCCGTTGGAACTCGAAAGAGTGTTTTCAATAGATTGTGGGCTAGGAATTTAAGTCAGATTGACGATTGTGATTTAGAGTAATAAGTAAAGATGAATTATTATATTTGAAGTGAAATAATGAAGCTGGTGTTTAATTTATCCCTGTAAAGTAAGGGTACTCTTACATCTCAGAAGCGGAACTTCCCACGTAAGTACGGTTCTATTATGCAATTTCTATTTTGAAAGGTTTCCGATTTTGACAATACTCAGTAAATAAAATCAATTATTGATTCCTTAAACTATGGGCTTGTAATTGTTAACAATCTTAATCATTGTAAATAATCACAGAGCAGATATTTAATATTTTAAATTAACATATTTTTAGATTGAAGTATTAATAAAAGAGGGTAGGCATAAGTGTTAAGATCTTTCCTGATATTAAAAACCTGTGAGGTTGCATTGGTTGAAATGGTCATATGGTATGGCTTGTATGGTTATACCGCCATTTAACACCGAAGTTTGGATGTTATGTTATCATGTTTTGCTTTTATATATTTACAAAATATATACATTATAAAATTATACAGGTATTCTTACGATTAATCATTTGCTTAAAAGCAGACTTCAGTTGCGCTGTCCATATGTTACGGCTCTTATTGTTATTACATATAGCCAGGTTTCAGGTCGATATTTTACAGTAAAGTACCCGCAGATCTGTTTATAAGAAATATTAGATGTTCGTAATTGGATAGTCAAGAGAAGGAACACTTGCATAGTTCTAGGTTGTTGAACCATTATTATTAGAATGTTCTCGAAAGCATGCAATAGACCATTGCTACAAGTAACATATTTTTTATTTTTACTAGAAGGTTTCACTTAATATTTTATTTTGTGGTTTTCAAAATCACTACACTACTAAAGCAAACTTACTCCCCGCGTCTGTCCCTATGTCGATACTCTGTACGTAATATGTACATATGCTTAGATCTTTAAAAACTACACAACGGTTTGATGCAGGTTTTCGTAATGGATAGTGATCTAAGAAGGTTTATGTGCGTAATTTTGCTGCTGAGCCACGGGCAAAAACTAGTAAAACATAAAATAGTTCATAGTTGATTTATTAACATTTCTAATATTTGAAATTGTCTGCAAGTTCCAGAACGTGATCGAAGAAAAGGAAAGCTGGTTGGAGATACCTTCGTGCAGTCGAAGTAGAGAGGGTGCCTGCTGCTACGTCGTGAGAGGAGCAAGCTGCTACGTCATGAGAGGAGCCTGCCGCTACGTCGTGAGAGGGCAGAGACACCACGACACACCGACGAGCAACGGGGCGGGATCAACCACGGGCTTCGCACACCACGTACAAGGTCACGTAGTCCTTTATTTTCTTATAACGATTTTGCTAAAATAATTAATATTTTCTTGTAACGATGTAATGAAATAATGCCGCAGAGCATTTTTCGGGCAAAAATCAGAGAATAGATATCTGGTAGTAGTAGTAGTCGGCGAATGAGTTGCGATATACATTGGATGAGACTATAGGAGATCAAACTATTTATTTTTTCAGTTCAAGATTACAGGTATTGGCCAAGATTTTGTTGGGCAGTCCAGTAATTTTATGTTATGTTTCTATATCTGAGATGAGTGGCGGGTTAAATTACAGAATGGTATCCCTTACCAACAAAACTATGGCTAATGCTTGGAAAAGATTTTGTAGTAGGTTTAATGAACCCATATAAACATATTGTTATCATGATAAGTGGACTCTTTTAAATTTATGCGACAATCCCGCTTAACGCGCTCTTGATGCCATAATCCATGGTCTTATCGATATGAAATTTAGTGACCTGGCATTGCGTTGTTCTCCTCCATAACGATTATAAAAATGTTGATGAGCAATTGTGCTGCGATGAACCCTCGGCAAAGGATTTATCCAAAGGACAAATTTTTGAATAGTACTGAGCCTACTAGCGATGTTCCTTCCACACACAAAAATTTGAAGCTAAAGTTAAATGTATTTTGTTTTAACTGTAAAGAACGTCTACATCCATACTTTAACTGCCCTTGTACCCTTTGCTTGTTGTTTAAATCTTGTTGATATACTCATTAACAGGACTAAACTAGAATCTCTTGTAGATTTTGGTACTCATAAACATAAAATCTGGAGCTTATGAATAAGCGAATGATTACAAAAAAGTTTTTATAACAATGAAAAGTGGCTGTAATAAGCTAGTACACTTGCCTGCTAGTTTTACTCGTCAAGAATAAGTTGATGGGTAAACTAAACAACCAGTTATTTGTAAGAGATGGTGTTTTAATGTGGGAAGAAGAAGGGAAGGAAATAATGAAGCTGGTGTTTAATTTATCCCTGTAAAGTAAGGGTACTCTTACACATAACAAATTATGGCTAATGATGGTTGATTATCCTTTTACCTTCCTTTATTTCTATTGTAAATTAAACGCTAGCTCTTTCATGTTAATCTCTAAAGACATTGAGATATCTTCAAACGAATTAGCTCGTAACTTTAGTAGGTGTCACGTGTACAAA
The DNA here is from genome assembly GCA_964023185.1 of Macaria liturata. Lineage (NCBI taxonomy): Eukaryota > Metazoa > Arthropoda > Insecta > Lepidoptera > Geometridae > Macaria > Macaria liturata. Next base: position 9,211,516 of record OZ026828.1, on the reverse strand, counting down.
TTAAGATTCATTTTAGACCATAAGACCAAAGAAGTAGCTAGGTCAGACTAGTCAAAATTGTGCCTGCACATAATTAAATTTTTCTCAACTTCTTTCACTAAATTATAGTCGATAGATAGGTAATATGTACATTAACCTATGTACATATTACCTATGTATTTAAGAAAATGTGGAAACAATATCAAATTTTAAAATTGCTGATGTTAATTTGAAATCCAGAACAAGACTAGGATCTTGTATCTCATGCCTTACTGTACTCATTCTTCCAAAAGCAGCAGTTAACTTGCAAGTTGACTGTCAAAACACATGTTTCAGTATATTTCACCAACTTTAAGTGAAGTATAATTGCATTGAATAGATACCTTCTGACGGATGTGATTCCTCATAAGGTATGAGTCCCTTTTCAATGCCCATTTCTCATTTCTTAGTTGATAGAGATGGTATCAGAATGAGGTTTGTTCAATATTAACCTGCAACTGTGCTGAAGTTTCCGTGAGAAGATTTTTCTTTCTTATTTCACAATTCCACACATGTAATTACATATTTAAAATTTTAAAACGTGTATTTGCTATATTATTGCGCCAATGGAAAGACGGATCATTGCGATTTTTGTCAAGGCGATAAAATAGAATCTCGATAGGCTACTTTTTATCTCGGCATAAATGGAGCGAAAGGAAACCACAAGTTCATTATTAAACTTCAAAGCTAGTGCGTAATATTATAAAAGAAAACTCAATTACTTTTCCGTCATAAATATGAAACCAGCGTCATACATTAATGTTCAATGGTACTGAAAAACTAAGGAAGTAACAAAAAAATAAAATGCCCAAAGAGATATATTAGGTATATTTAGTTATTACAAACTGTAAGTCATAGAGAAATCTATTTCAATTCGGAACGTAGGCATACTTTCTAAACTAGACTTTGACGAAGTTTTACGTCAGAGAACTCTCGAGCTGATGAGAGGTTATTTTGTTGTGTTGGCATGGACTGTGATGTGGGAAGTATTCTTGTGAATGTACGAAATATATCTTCTTATATAGGTATGTGTCTTATTATCGGTCGGATTTTGTTGAAAAGTGGACAAAAATCTATGTACAATTATTGTGATTGTGACAGCGGATCTTATTGTAAGGTGTGACTCTAACTATGCTTCAAACTTTTGAAAAGTCATAAATTAAAGTAGCGTATCACTTTGGGAATTTTAATTTGTCCTGTATCGATGCTTTAAATTTCGTTAAATAATAATGTCAAACATAAACCGTATACACGCACACACATACTTATTGTCAAAATTTCACCTATTTTATATTGTTTGATATAATGAAAGACCGGTGGCCCCTTCTTTTATTTTAAAATCGACTGCCTATACCCACAATTGACTAACTTCAGCATTTTTGACGATATCAAAGTGATGTTTCATAACCATTACGTAGTCTAGGTATCTAAGAGATAGTGATTAGTGTAGCAATCAGCCGAGCTATTTACAATCGGTTTAAAAATACGAGCCGCAGCCGTGACTCGGTCTATGTGTACGTGTAGGTAGGTTTTTGACACACTGAATGCGTGACAGACACAGTACTGCTAGCGTTTCTCTGTATATGTTTGTACTTGTCTAGATATATGTTGGCTATTTGTGTGTCTAGAACCGATGAGTGACTGAAATGCTTTTGCGATTTGCAATGTGTGGTCGCAATTTTAAGAAATATTGTGACTAAATTTGGATGGGTAGCCAAAAATATGTTTGCGTTTTTTGTGCTTTATGAGAAACACTTTAATGTGGAGCAATTTAAACAAATTTAAAAATAACTAATTGTAAACTAGAAAAAAATAAATATAAAGCACATGCGTATTTCCTAAGTACTTTAAAATACGTGTTAATTTTTCAAAAAACGTTTGCCCTAAGTGTAAAAATAAAAGATAATATACAAAACTGATACTTCTGACAAGTACTGACAACACCTCATTACCGGTGGTCCAGTTTTCAGAAAACTGGCTCAAAATTATCTTCACAAGCGTGTTAAATTAAGGCTGTACCAGTTAAGGACATGAAGTATTCAAGGATAGGCTGTTAAGGTAGCAACTAATGCCTTAGCGAGAAAACAGTTCTTGTTTTGTAATCACTGGAGGCCTTTCATGCATGATCACTGATCAATGATGTGACTCCTCCTCCTCGAGTTCTTTTCCTCATTACTGGGGTCTCACCCCGCATAATTATTTTACTAGGGAAAGGTATCTTGAGTACTAAGAGGCAATAAAATGATCTATGTTGTTGAAAAGATAAAAATGATAGTCGCAAATAATTCCTGTCTATAAAAGATAATACTTGTATACCTACCTAATTGAGTTACAATTTAATTTTTTTTTGTTTATTCTATAAATTTATTTTAAAGTATCCTTTTCTAGTGCACCAGATTATCTGAATAATTTGACTAAGTCAATTCTTCTAACAAACAATAACCCCGGGTGCGTATGATACAACCTTAACATGATGTATGCAGTTAGCAGTATTGAAATCGGTAATGACATGAGGCCAATCGCTCACCAAGGGTCAACTTGTGGCGAGTTACGCGAAATACAAACCGGACCTGAGGGGATACTCCTAACCAAAGGATTGAACAAGATGGAATAAGAATTGCTTTAAAGATTTGTAATTTTTTTGAATACTTAACGATTGTGCCAGTCGGACAGTCGGACGCCCTAAGTAACGCTGGAAGGACCAGATAGAGGAGGACCTGCAACAACTCCATGCTACCGAGTGGCAGGAGATGGTGCAGAACTGAGAGGAGTGGCGTCTCTTTGTGTCGGAGGCCAGGATCCACTTTGGGTCGCAGCGCCACATTAGTATCTAAGTAGTAAGTAAGTAAGTAAGTAACGATTGTCTGACCAAACTTATCGCTTACAATTTATGTATGATTATAACTGAAATTAAATGTAAGTAATGGATTTTATACGATCTGTGAAGCGACACCGTGGCCAGAGGTGGATCAATATGATTTTTGTTGTCAATGTGCCTTTTTTAAACTGATACTGTAAGCATCGAACATAATATAATACTACGTGAATACGTATAGAAAGGACATTAAAAGATTATAACCATCTGATTAAGGTGGCGACTCTTGGTAGCACCTTTCCGGGACCATTTTGGCCGTCGAGTTTACAGACCCGTTGCTCGAGTTATAAGCATTTCAGCGGTTTTTTTCATGCTTTCTTTTAATACATCATTCACGTAGCACCACTCTCTCGCTTTGTGAATAAACAAATAAAAAATTATGATTAAAATGTAAACGCTTTAGGCAGGACTCATCAGATTTTCGTCTCTCCTGCTAAAATTAATGTTATAATAATGTATTTTTTTAAATAACATTATCATTTATATTACTTCGTTTTTTCAGATAGATCAATTTAATTATGAATTATTGTAACTTATTGTAACTAAATTGGGTGTCGCTTCGTGACTTGGTAAGTTGTCAGACTGAATGTGTAATGTATAGTATACTCTGTAGTAAAATCCAATATGTACTAGATAAAAAAAATACATACATTTACTTGCTTAGTATGGGACGAGTTATTATTTATTTGCTAAGTATGGGGTCGGCGCTGTGTAAATATGTCCTGAAATATTTATTAATTTATTTATTTTATGCTATAGATAACTATTTTTTTAAAAGTTCGTCAAGATAGTAGCTCCACTTCAGTAAAGCCTTTTAGCCAATGCCGTGAGTGTATTCGAGTTATACAAAAACTTGATTATCTTCAGTCATTGTTGCGATGCAGCTTCGAGATCGACATTGTGTAGCATGCCATCCACTTATGTCATATGTTCAACTTTTCAATACAAATTGAATCGAGCTTCTCTCAAAAGATACATTTATTTATTTATTTATTATGGCACACTAAACAGAATATGTACTTAAATTAACTTAATATACATTTTAAGCTGGTTTCGATCCAGAACAATGAATGAATGATTTAACATGAATTGTAACCATATTTATTAACATATTTAAGTAAGAAAATAAACTTGTTCAACTTTTTCACGATATCTGTGTCCAAATCGAGATATAATCGGTTTCTTCTTAGTAAGCGCTAGGTCGTAGGCTACTACAATGCTTAACATCAGGCGAGTTGTGGTTAAGCCTAAACCTATATATCATCAAAAAAAACTTAATTTCAGAGCTAGATAAAATAGTCCAAATGTATTATTTAAGTTAGTTAGTAGAAGAAGAAAAAATGTATCACTAAACAATTCGATCAAAGCCGCATGTTATGGTTATTTTAATAAAAATATATGTACAAAAGTGAATATGTAATAAAAATGGTTTCGTAAGACAGCCTGCAGGCATCCGTGCTGCAACTGCACTATCTTCCAAATTACACGTAATGCAACTGCATTTAAAATTCAATGGTTCCGTACTTAATGCTACTAAAAATTAACTAATACAGGGCAACTCGTAACTTAGGACCTTTTACATAAGCTGTGCTTATTTACTGTTTTTTTTTTTAAAGTAAAACGTGTTTGCTCTTGACCATAGTTTGCCTGATGGTAAGCAAACCTAAGCCTAACGAAGGAGCGTTCTTATCCGATAAGAACCGATTCACTCTCACTTTGAAAATCGCTGGACTATTAGTTTAGCGACTGTGGCTTTGGCTAGTAGACCTTGGGTTTACTAGTGCAGGTATCGCTTCAGGTGACCTAGTAGTCAAATATGTACCTGCACAGAGACCAACAGACTAAATAGACTGTACAGAGTACTGTATAGAGTAAAAACAAGTAAATCAATACCAATAACTTTCGTAACATAACTTTAGACACAAGAAAATAAAAATCAACAATGCCTAACAAATTTTCTGTGGCCTGTCCAAATATTATATGTTATAAGGGTAAATAGGTATGGAAAATGGTTCACAGTCATTATTCAAAACTATAAATAATTATTAGGGTGATTTTATAACGAAGCAATGATGGTCTATTGAAGTTATCGGGTTTAACACTGTGTACATAGTATAAACTACTAAAATAACAATTCAAAGTAAGTGGTTCCATTTTATGCGACATTCATGGAAAGTAGTAAAATTGTTTAACTGTGTTATTGTTGATAATTTATAGCAAAAACCTTTGTTTTGCGGAAGGGCATGTAATGATTCTTGTTTGCATATTTTGCAAAACTGAAAAGACTATTGTGACATGTCTCCATATTTCAATAATGGTTTGACAATTACAAAACTATTGTGGTTTGCTTTAAAACATGAGTAATAAAAACTCGAATGAAAAAACTGTACAAACTCTCATCGTCGAAATGAATATCCCTCTTTTTTAAGTATCTTAAAATTTTCTTATGGCCACACCACCAAATTATACTTACTAGTATGGCAAAAGGGATCTCTAAATACTTTATCAGGAGTATGTATCGGAGTAATATTCCGTGCACTTATTTCAGCGTAAATTCAATGGCCGCCACTTTCGGGGTGACCGCTCTTTACTCTTTATATTGCACTTTGTAAATGGTAATATTAACTTTGCTTTCACTTGGTTGCTAACTGGGCGGAATTTATCGGAACTTGATCGATATTCGATATACGTCGTTGAGTTAAACTAAATCAATTATTATTTTAGGCCATTCGAATTTTACGGTTAACTTTTTTACTTTAATTGGGAAAAGTGATGACAAATGTTATATGATTTCAAGCCCAAAATTATTTATATACAGCTAGTAGGTATATGACAAACAAAAATCTAATCTATGTTCACATATTTTTTTATCTTAATTGGTTCAGCTGTTGCCTTGGCATAGAAAAGTCTTTGCTGCTTTTGGGTGCCATAATATCATAATATCAATCCAAATATTCATCAAATATCATTATAAATATTAAGTAACAATCTCTTTATTGGACAACTAAAATTTGCAACCATATAGTATATAGGTATATTTACAAGTCTTAAACATAATAAAGAAATAAATGAAATGGAATACTTAATTTTAAAATGTAGGAAAACAAAGTCATTTTTTTATATATATATTTTATTACGTACTTAATATAGCAAGCAATAACAAACAACAGTTATTGAGCAGCTGATACGTGGCGAAAGGGTATTAGATTTATATGAGAGCTCATGAATTCTAACTGCATTCTTGGGCGATAAACACAGCCCGTTCCACATACATACACGGCACGTATGGTTTCCCTCTAACACATTACTCAGATAAAGTATAACTGAGCCTATAATGAAGATTTTAACGTTGGCAATAGGTAAGTAGGTACAGCACCAAAAAAGTAAGTTAGTGCCAGAATTTTCAAACCGATGCATCGGTCCTCAAAACACGGGGACTACCTCGTTCAAAGGCAACGACTGCCGTATTTTGATAAAAACCCACGTAACCACCAAAAACGGAATGCCACGTTTTGGTCACCCTTCCAAGAACTGACCGAGTATGCTTCTTCTTCTTTTTAATATCTTCTAGTGTCGCACACTAGAAGAAGATGCATAGCAGAGGAAAATAACGAGATAATGATGTTAAACGATAGTTTTTACCCACCAATTTTTGCATTTGCTTCAAGTCTAATCCAAGGGAATTGCTAATTTGATGGTAAAAGATGATTAGATTACATACATTTTTATTTCATTAGAAAATTTTAACGTGCAATCTAATTGAGAACCATCTGTTTTGAAGTCAGTTTAAAAAGAAATAAAAATAACTGAGTGCAAAATACGGAACCCATTCGAATCAATTTTCATCTATTTCCATCGGGCCATTTCTTTTAGTTTATTACCTTGATGGATGTAACTTTCCTACGGCTATCTGTCGGCAAGATGTTAGTGAGCAAAGACATAAAGTCGTATAAACACCTTATTAGCACGAACAACGGCAACCTCGCTTTAGATATATTAAAACAAGCCCTTTTATTTTGCTTAGCAGTGTTCTTATGAAAATAACGATATACGTTGGTCGTATAGGCAGACATTTATATCATGCAATCTATGATATAATAAATGCATCTATGATGATAATTAAGTATTCATTATGTGCGCTGATTGATTAGTCGCCATAATCATGTGATGGGACTGGATGCTGATTGGTTCGAGCAAGACATTTTGTTTGACAGAACGGTTTGTATAGAAGATAATAAAAGATGTAAAGTTCGGCCACAGAGCAGGAAAGATACGATATAAGAGCGATACGTACCTACTCGTATATTAGACGAGACTAAAAACCGTATCATTCTTCATGTTTTATAACTTGACTTTAGTTGGGAGCCTCAAATTGCCTATGTTTGTGTGCATGCATTCTACAGCTACAACTTTGGGACGCTAAAATGTCACTTTTACTTCGGAAAAAACCTGCACTTTTAATTAGTCGATGACACTTTGTGACCTACAAACGAGACTTGGAGTTTTGTTTTTTTGTTTTAGAGTTTGGTTTAATTTAGAAAATACTAATGCGAGCGTACCGAATGCATTAATTTTATTCATTCATTTTTCGAAGGAAATTTAGATTTCATGGATTTTTACTGTTGTTTTTTTCTACTTGAATATTAGTGATCTTTTGACTAAGTTTACAGCATTCTTAGCAGTAAAAATGCTCGGTCATCCCTGGCTTTGACATTAAAACAATAAACGCTGGTTGAGAGTTCCATAGCATTTGGTAGAGTAGTTATCAAGACAAGTAGAAGTTAATTTTAGATTTACAACTTTTATTTAAATTGAAAAATCATAAATAAACTACCTACTACTGTTTTCAACAGCATCTTTCATAGTGAGATCGTAAATGTTGCAGATATTTTGAGGGCTAACAATATGGCGAGTTATATCATATTTTATTGCCGGCCTTGAGACGGTTTCGCGAGCTTTGAACTATTCTTTTATGAAAACTGTTACTGAATTCCTGAAACAGACGTTATTCATGGGGTATTGTTTTACAACCCACCTGCATCGGACCGGAATACTTTTCATTCACATTTCAATACAATATACATAATTCATAATTTTTTTTATTTTTATTTTTTAACTTGAACTTGGCCATAGTTTACCTGATAGCAAGCAAAGGCTATGCCTAAAATGGAGCGTGCTTTCCCGATAAGAACCGATTCACTCTCGCTTTGAAGATCGCTGGATTATAGTGCGTAAGGAAAAGAGTCAGGCAGGGAGTGTAGGGGGGCATTATATCTAAATGTAGGTAGCACCAATAGGCGTTAATGTAAATCTCGACACCAGAGTCTACCACTCTCATATGCTCTTACTCAAAATATTAATTTTAATTTCCTATACAACCGGCTAGCACTTACTTTAGTACAGTGATTATTTTTCCTTGACAACATGTTTTAATTCGTTTTATTTCTGCTTAGCTAAAAAAAAATTCTGGAAACCAGGGGCTAATTTACTGTTTTTAATTTAAAAAGCATTGAGTATCTTTATTATATGTATGTTATGTAGTACCTAGAATTTAAAAAAATCCTTGTTTACATAAATATACTATCACTATGTACCTACTAATTTTGAAATAAATAATTAGTATCCAAATCAATACAACAATACATTTAAATCAAACATTGAGGTGTCAAGATCACGGTATCAGTCTGCAATATGTCAGTCCACTATCAGGCCGGCAAATAGACTGTGACCCTTCACTCGATACCCTTAGTTATAAACAAGTGTAACGCAAGTGCAAGGGGCAAGTACTATTTCAATCAAATCATTTGTCTTTTTCTTTATATTTAAGAGCTTTGTGTGTATCTGCTGCCGCCACAATTTTTGGTTGTCTGCCTTATTTATGACCTTGTACTGCCTTATTTATGACCTTGTACTGCCTTATTTATGACCTTGTACGACACCTTTTCCTATGTCGATCCTAAGACTTTTGAAATAGATCTTGTATGTTAAGTTTTTGGCATTTAACGGCGTTTCCTGCCAATCCCAGTTTTACCCATGAGCAAATTTGTTTTTTTTCTTTTTTTAAGTATATTGTAGGCAATAATGTTCTTTCCACAAATTCGGCACTGAGCGAGATGTGGCGAGGTGCGGTCAAGGGTAAGAATATATTATCTAAAAAAGATATAGCCAGGAAGTAAATTATATTGTAGAAGGTTTATCCAACAGATGTTTACAAAGTAACATCTGAATCGAGATGAAATCTAAAAGCACTGACAAATTTGTAGCAAATAAATCCTTAAAATTATAAATGAATTAATTACCTAATGCCGAAGCGTAGCTGATGCTCAATGTAGCTAAGAAGGCTTCAGATCGTAAAACCAAAAGCAACATTAACGACTAGACTTGTATTCGTTAAAATAGTTCACACACGTAACGTTACTTTAAAATGAAACCTAGAAACAAACTGAAGCAAACTACTAGGCTTGTGGTAAATAGCACAAGTATTTAAATGATTTAAATTTATCAACAGCAATGTGTAAAAATAATCATGAAAAAGCGAAATCAGACACAGTTTGTAAAAAAATTAAAAATTTTAAATTTAATTATACCATAAAAGCAAAAGTGAGTACTTATGTCATTCTGCACGGTGTGAAAGAACTAAAGATTACCATATTTTCCCTAACGCGATTAGTCCTCCTCCATATGCCACGTTACTGAGAGTCGTGGCTCGCAAATTTATTTACAAACGAAGACTTATGGGCAGATGAATCGTGGTCTACACCTAGATCCTTCCACAGACGTTCATGTGTCCTACATCTATACTAATATTATAAAGCTGAAGAGTTTGTTTGTTTGTTTGAACGCGCTAATCTCAGGAACTAGGTACTGGTCCGAATTGAAAAATTCTTTTTGTGTTGAGTAGACCATTTATCGAGGAAGGCTTTAGGCTATATAACATCACACTGCAACAAATAGGAGCGAAGAAACAATGGAAAATGTGGAAAAAACGGTGAAAATTAGTCATCTTTGAGGGCTTCCGTTGCGTGGGCTGCGAAAACGGTTCAAGTCGTGGGTAACAGCTATATTTTATAAAGCTGAAGAGGTAGTTTGCAAAAATAAATATGATGCCCAAAATAAGTATTCCACGCAGACGAAGTCGCGAGCACAGCTAGTATACCATAATAACATAAATGTGGAGTTACGTACACACTTGGTTTAATATAATTCAAAATTATATACTTACTTCAATTATTTTGCACCATTAAACCGCATTATGATTAACAGTCAGTAGTAATACGTACTAGAAGTAATTATAGAAAAGAAACTCAATTATGACAAAACTTCTAATAAATTCTCTGAAAAGCCATCATCTTAATGCATAAGCTATACCTATTACCCAATAACCGCCTCTATTCCTTGTTAACGACTCCCTTGAACTAGGAAGTGGTTTGAACTATTTTAGTAACTTACAACTTGTCGGCTTAAACGGTTTCGCAATAGGCATGTGACAACTGCTTTGCCGACATAAATGTCTACTATTTTTTTTTATTTATGGTAACTACTGAATGGGTAATTACACTTACACTATAATATGAAATATAAGCACGTGCCCGCGGTTTCGCTCGTGTTAAAATCGATCGGTCCAGTGGTTTGGGCTGTGCGTTGTTAAATCAGTTTGTCAGTCCTTTTAGAGTTATATACTTATATATATATGTATAGATAGCTGAAGCTAAGCCATACTAATGTCTATGATAAAGCAAGCAGCGAGTAAAGTCGTCAGTGTTTTAAGATAACTGACTGATAACAGACTGATAACTAAAAAAATGACCACTAAATAATAATTCTGTGAATGATTGAAGACCTTGCCATCTTGAAATATATCTATTATATTTCATAATTTCTTAGTTTCCAAAATTAAAGTAGACTAATATTTTAAAATGTAATTCGTCGTAAGTGTCTGAACATAAAAAATGTATTGTGCCAATCACAGTTAATATTATAATAAAGTGAAAATTCAATCAATAATAAAGAAAAACCGTCCTAAGATTCCGAACATAATTATTTTATCTAACAAGCATTACAATAAAATGTATATCACTTGCATAACAAGTAAAGTAATTAAATACTCTTACTACGGAAGAATACTTATGTGTACGTGCAAAACTACGCGTACGCCCTCTATGTTCAATGACGCAAAATTCTAATCAAATCTCAACGTACAAATGACGTTAACCTTTATGATATTTGAGCTACTACATGCGTTGGTGATAAAAAACCAGTTTCAAATCACATGGCATTTACTACGTTTACAAAATCCAAGGCGTTTTTTACATGCATCTGACTCTGACCATTCAATTTGAAGTGGTTGTAACGCTGCCTTGCGTACTAGGTTGTATATTTTTTGCCAGTTTAGAATACCTAGATTCTAGATTTAGATGCCAAGTATATAGATAGATAGGTATTCGAGGTTCATTGCCACTAGATAATTTTACTTTTACGAGCGATTCTGATCAGAAATGGACCAGGTTTCAAAGACAACGCTTTTATTTTCATCACATTTTTTTTTGAACTCAGTTTACCAAAAAGTCGGATATTTTAGTTTAGTTAGTAATGACGTTTCCTAGATCATATAAATAGAAGTTCGGATCCAAATCACATGATTTCACACACACATCAATATATTTAGAAGCCAACCCACATAAATACAAAACGCTTCAATGCACGTGATGCGATATTTTAATTGAATTCCATAAATTAAGGTTAATTGTCTTTTCGCTTTTGGTTATTGATTTTCAAATGTTTGTTTGTTAATAATATAGCTAATACCTTCTCACCATCAGCAGTAGATGCCAGTCGGATAACATCAATCAAGTAGATAACTAAGAATCTGTCTCCTCAACTTAGCGGGTCATAAAATTATATATTTTAGGTTAAACATATTCATGCGTTTCTAAGTCGATAGACTTGGTTCGTTTATAACTTGCTATGGTTTAAGATGTATATAAATTCAATTACTTAGTTACTTAAGCTGCTAATATCGTGACCAAGCTTTAAGGTGCCTTCGTCGACCAATTTGTAAAACATACATAAATACACTAGGTACTTAACTCCTCATTTTTTTAATTACCGCTCAATCAAACACTGCCTACTCGTTGAATAGTTTTAACAAATTTAAATATTTAAGCAGATTATCATGCGTCATGAAGCCATGGATGTCGTTGGAAAATATCTATATTCAGGATCTTTTATAATTCTAATTCCTTATTCTTTTGTCTCCAATAAAAGGATAAAGAATTAGAAGAAGATATGAATCTTTAATTATAAATAATCGAATATAGTTTACTCATTAGTCTGAAACAAGGAACTATTATTTCGTTGCGGTGTTGACCACAATTCTCATTTGAGAAACTGTAAATACGTTTCCTGTGGCATAACTATTTCATTATATCTTTAGAGTACAAGCTTTTCATATGGAATCAGATTTAACACTTGCAATACCAAGGGTCAAAGGTAGTAAGTATTTATTCGAGTCACTTTCTCGTATTTACCATCATAATCAAGAGCTAGCATCTTTTCATGTTGCAACAAGAATCTATTCAATTGCAATATGTAGGAATAATGATAACTAGTTACTTCTTAGATACAGTGCACGTGAGAAATATGTACCTACAATACCTACATGGTGTATTCGCAACTACATTATAAAGATATATTTTATATGTTTCAATAAAACCAATTTTCTATGTACACGATTTGAATAGAAAATGGCATATTTAAATTAATAATAATAGCTTACCATCGTCGAGTGCAAAGTACGCAGTGCAAACTCATATCGTTTAAAAATAATGTTTCAGTTCGTAAAATATTATCCATACACAATGTGTCCCAAGACGATTTATCTTTGCTTATAACTGACATCAATGTCAATATTAATATACTGCAAAATTTAAGCATTTCATAAAAATGAGACATAGTATTAAAAAAAAAACAATCCTCACAAAAGAATCATCAGCATCACCCCAACATTAGTGAAATTAATAACCCCATCTCCCAAAGGGCTTGGGTAAGATCAAATCCAAGATAAGCGGAGAGTCCTAATCAATCACACTTCAGTAACATGACTTCCGCCGCATTTTGGTGCAGATAACACAAAACGGGGCAACAGATAAGTAATTTATACGTTATCGTTCGTTGTATACTTTCTTCGTTTTATCTTGTCATAATCAAATCAGTGCGACGGGCTGGAGGCGTGAACTGTACATGTATAATATGAAACCAGTTACGTGACTCTAGACTATGTCCTCTTTTCCTCCATGGTCAATTATTTTTAGGTGTAACGAAATTTTGTACGAGGTCATTGTTAATCTGTTACACACTAAACGTGAATCCTGCCATTATTCTTCAAATAGTTTAGGCAGACATTACAAAAACAATTGAACTTCATTATGTCAGCAGTAGGGGATTTAAAATGAACGTTCATCATCATCATCAGCCTAATGAGACCTTAGTTACCTGTTTCAATTTATTTTGGAATTTCAACAACATATTATGGTATAAATAAAAGTATTATCTGAATGTATGAGCTATCCGTAGACATTTGTGTATGTTTGTAATCATGCGCATAATAACTATTTGTCTATACATACTTTAACAAGTTTCTATAGTTGAGTTAGCTTTTGAATCACTCGATATCTCAGATTCGTACCTTAGACAAGCTGTAGAAACAAATTTATAAATAAACGAAAGTGAATGAAGATTATAACAATCAATATGGTGTGAAGACACGTCCCTCTTTACGGCTTTGTGAAGCGGTGTCTCCAAATACATAATAAATTAGTAATGTTATAGCCCCGAATATATTAAGCGTCAGCTAAAGACGTCTGGCGCACAAATATTTTAATCGAATGTTGTGTTCTCTATATACAGAATGTTATATTGTTAAAAATACTCACGCGTATCGCCAAATAATGTTGTATGACGCACATATGTAGGAAATAAATAAGGAGAATGTATTTAACTAGGTATTTAAAAACTAACACAAAGTTACCTAGTAAAAAATGGCTAGATGTGTTGAAAAATGAATCGTTGTGCATGTGAGCCGAAGCGTTTTGATAATAATTTCTTTTTAAATTCTTCTTGAGGATTATAAAAGCTTTTAAGGTAAACATTATAATATAACATTGCGGTGTGTAGCTTACCATAATTAAAATGGGCGAGTTACTAAAATTAGTATTTCTCTATTTGTAAACGGAATATAAACACGCATGTTTGATATACGAGTACATACAGCAAGCGGAAAATATCGGCCCTTACTTTCGTTCTCAAATGGTATTTCAAATATTTACCAAATCTTGATTATCTGTAGATAACCGTGACGGTTTCTAATGATGCTGGTTTGAGAAAGATCTTGTTTAAATATATCGACATTCTTTGCTCAAAAATTACGCATGTTATGAACATAATGAAGTATTACGCATGTTATGAACATAATGAAGTATTACGCATGTTATGAACATAATGAAGCTTTCAAATAATATTAACGTACTAACCTCAAAGAAATCAAATAGGCAGGACAAAATATTAATAACAGGGATGCTCATGGAATTTCTGGCATTATTTGGGAATAAAAAGTAGCTAGATATGTTTTACCTAATCCAGGGTCTAATCTATGTCTTTACCAAATTTAACTCTTATTGGTTTACCCGTCTAATTGGGAAAAAGGTTCGAACAGAACACAGACGCACCCACCTCCACCATCCACCTTCCCACCCACCTTTTAAACCTAATATAAAAGTGCCATTATTATCTTTTTAGTTAGGTTTATTACCAATTTCAGGCGAACGGCCCCCGAAGTGACATATAAAACAAAATAAAAATTTGAATTATATCGTTACTAATTAATTTTTTAATTATAATTATACTACTATATAGTTACCTATGTACTTCCATATTATTATTTATTACTACTCTTACGAGCCGATGGCATAAAATTGAACAGATATTCTTCGTCTATCAAACTGATTACAAAGGTCAGACAAAGTGCACCTAATAAAAATAAAATTTACTAACTGTATTTAATCAATAGATAAAAAAATATAAAACAAACTGTTGCTGCTGTTGCCATGTTATTATCGTAACTGTGGTGCAGGTTTGTAACTTATATTCGCAGATAAATCATTACTTATCGTTCATTTTTGGATTTACGAAGTAGAATTTCGCCAAACAATTAATTTTGTCACAAAAAATATTAAATAATGAAATAATTATAAACTTATGATTGTAAAATGTCACCGTAACTTAATAAGTGAAAAAGAAAAGCTTTCATTTGAACTTATTGTAAAAATAAATATTTAGGTCTAGATAAAATAGTATCCAAAAGTTATAGCTAACTAGCATGACTAGGTATATCAGTCATTGAGGTTTGTTCTCTAAATTAAAGTACATATGTTAGGTATATAACTACGTACTTAAAATTGGCAGTGCCGACATGCATAAGTGTTATCTAACTATCTTATCAATTAGGACAAGTATTAAAGAAAGAACCGTCAAAGTCCACGTAGAAAAAAATCAGGCAAAAAACTGGTCCGCAGACTGGCTGCGACCTAGCTCAGAATTAAATCTAAATATAAAATGACTATCACTCGAACTTACCTGAACCGATTTTGCTGATATCACCGCACGTCACACAATCGACAATTTTATTTCTAATTGTACAAATAAAATTGCGAAGGTTCACTGTAAAAGTCACACTTTCATAGTTAGGTATCTGTAACAGACGTTCAAACCGCGCAAGTTTCCCAACAGTGGTCGTCTCACTTTCGAACAGTCACTGGATCGTGTTCACTTGTGGTTATCGTAACTCTAACTGGACACTGGTATTGTAATCGACATCACACAGGGAAGTAATGGATACTAGATATTTCCCACCGACGTTACTCTGTGAACTGAAAATCACGCGCGTTAGCCACTACCTATACTGGAAACGCAGGAACCGACCACCGTGCACCAGCGAGGATGTGGAAAATAAGAAATTTAAGAGAATCGATAAAAGACGCGATAAGAACTCGCTGCAAATGTTTGTACAAATAATTATAGCGGCACGTTCGAACGCCGAGCGACTTACATTACGCTTCTGTGCCAAAAGAGATTTTGTCAAGCAATTAGCAGATAACTGTCTTCAGAAAAAAGACGGGAAAAGTTTTTTCGTCAAAAAGTTTTTGGCCGAGCGCGTTTCGTAACAGGGCAGCCGCAGCGCACAAGTCATTACACTGAAACGTCCTAAATCCGGCGTCACGTACACACTCCGCGTGGAAACTCGGTCTAGCCTAAAAGAAAATTCTTCGACGGTAGCAAAAACGCAGAATCAACTTTTCCGAGCGGACCGGCCTCCGCTGCATTGTTATGCAATTGCAAGCCGGTGCGACTGCCAAATCGCTAAAACTAAGGCTTTAAAGTTGGAAAAACGTTACGCAGAAAATGTTAACCTCAAAGATGAAAAGATTTATTAAGTCGTGGTGGTGTACGGTGGTCGGTGGAGCGGGTCACATGGGGTGAGTTACCGAGTCGAGTGATCGAGAGCGGGATCGTGCGGGCGCTCTGACTGCTGCGCGGCATTACGTGACCGCCCCGAGCGGGATCTCGCGCGATACTGACTGGCTCGCTGCTATGCTATCTCAACTCAAGCAGGAGCGATACACTTCACCACTTATTTGTCAGGTCTTCGGAAAACTCGCGGTATGGTGCGGCATGGTGCGGAACCAGCGGAGATGTTACGAATTTTTGGTCACGATCAGTTCTTTGAACAACTTGGAGTCAGACCTCGTTTGTGAGCGAGCGCACGTATGGATTTGATACGGAGAATTTTTCGATTCGATGACTAATTTTGCAAATACGGTAGGTTCGAGCACTAAGAGCGTTTATAGTATTCTGACTGGCTTTATTTTCCTTAGAGGTCTCTCGACATGAACATTGTAGCCAAGTTCAATGTAATACAATACAAGAGTACATACGTTTTTATCTTTAAAGCGTGCTAATCCTATGAACATTCCTGCAAATTTTCTTCAGACACAGAATACAGAGTAGGTACTAGCAATCTTCAGGAGAGAAAAATGTCTATGTAACCTCTATTTTCTACTGGAAACGAGATAGATAGAAAATTCTTTAGTGCAACACACGAAATTTATTACAAATAAAGCAATTAAAATACAACACAAACTAGTGCCACAGGTGGCGGCCTTATCGCTAAAAGAGATCTCTTCCAGGCAATCCCTTGATGGAGAGGAATAAATAAAATAATAAAATCCTTTAGAAATATAAAATTTAGCGAAAGTCACGACCCTCCGTAATGAGGAAATATGACGCAAGAAGGAGGAGGAGATATGTACTTACTACACCGTAGCTGAATTACTATTTGTGTATCAATAAAAAATATGTGTATATACATACATATCTCACGTATTGGTATGTTAAATAATGAATCTTATAAACTGACAGCGATATTGGAAGCATCTCATAAAACAAATGATCTTTTTAGGATTCTATATTTACACAACAATTCATATACCTATATTGTAAGTCTTATCTCTGTCTTATTGACATTTTGTGATCCTTAATAGAGAAGGAGCTGGTTTCCGAGACACAGATAATTTTCTAGTTCGGAAGCCAGAGACTTGAAACATTTTGTGTCTTGTGTATATTTTTGTCAATAAAGAACTGATTGATTGATTGATTGATTGAAATCAAATAGCATTCCTTAAACTATGCTAGATGCCCTGGTTTGTACTCATAACTTTATTGTTAACAAATACAACCTAATTTATGTATTATAAAAACAGTTAACAAGAATTAGACTCAACCTTGGAATATTTTTACAATGGTTGCTTTTCCCATGAGTAATTTAATTTACATGTTATTCTCTCAATATTTCAGGATAAAAAGTACCCTATGTCAGTCCTAAGACACTTATACCCTACATAGGTACCAAAAAGCAAAATAATCCGTTCAGCCGTTTTTGCGTGATGAGCGTTTAAATAAACAGACAAACAAAGGCACCTATAAACAGAGCAACAGACTAAAATTATTAAAACTGCTTAACGTTTTATTATCGACTAGTGGGTGCTCGCGGCTTCGCTCGCATTAGAAAGTAAAACTTGCATCCCCTATTGCACCCCTTTAAAAGTGACATTTCCAAGAATCCTTTCTTAGCGGATGCCTACGTCATAACATCTACCTGCATGCCAAATTTCAGCCCGATCCGTCCATTAGTTTGGGCTGTGCGTTGATAGATCACTATATCAGTCAGTCAATCAGTCAGTCACCTTTGAGTTTTATATGTATAGATTTAAAGAATATCTAGTAATATTTTTTTCTAATATCTTCTATGTACAGATGCTATAAATGTAGAACTTGGTATGTTATATATGTACTTGGGGCCTGGACCTAGATTCGTTCACCATAAGGGGTTGGACAAGTAACACTCCACGTTGGTTCTAAATCTATACTAATATAATAAAGCTGAAGAGTTTGTTTGTTTGTTTGAACGCGCTAATCTCAGGAACCACTGGTGCGAATTGAAAAAATATTTTTGTGTTGAATAGACCATTTATCGAGGAAGGCTTTAGGCTATATAACATCACGCAGCAACTAATAGGAGCGAAGAAATAATAGAAAATCTGGTAAAAAAACGGGGAAAATGATTTATCTTTGAGGGCTTCCGTTGCGTGCGCTGCGAAAACGGTTCAAGTCGTGGGTTACAGCTATAATTTATAAAGCTGAAGAGGTTGTTTGCAAAAATAAATATGATGCCCAAAATAACTATTCCACGCGGACGAAGTCGCAGGCACAGCTAGTAATAAATAAATAAATATTTCAGGACATATCACCCAGCGCCATCTAGCCCCATACTAAGCTTACGCTTGTATCATGGGGACTAGATAACGGATAAAAGACATGTATAGTTTTGTAAATACATACTTATTATACATAGAAACGACCAGACTCAACAGAAGTAATTATAAATGTTAATATTCATAATTACTTGTTTTGTGCGGGAATCGAACCCGCACCCGTAGATTAGAAGCAGAGCCAACTAAGCTAACAGAGCATC
This sequence comes from Macaria liturata, assembly GCA_964023185.1. NCBI lineage: Eukaryota > Metazoa > Arthropoda > Insecta > Lepidoptera > Geometridae > Macaria > Macaria liturata. The sequence goes on along the minus strand of OZ026828.1, from coordinate 9,192,539 downwards.
CTATGAAAAACTTGCAAGCCTTTTTTAGTCAGCAAATATGAAAAGTACATAACTAGAAAAAAATACCAGTTTCTAATTTTTATCTTTAAAATTTAAAAACAAATCAAAAAATATTTATTTACCATGAAAACATTAGAAACATAGTTTTTTACATTGCAGTTACAAATACTTTAGTAGGTATGTATAAGATATAAGCGTGCGACATCTTACACTATAGTGGTGCTTAACATCAGGCAGGCTATAGTCAAACGTCAAAAGCCTTATTTAATGTAAAAAAAAAAGAGCCAGGAAAACCTAGTGTACGGCCCAGTGTACACCTCCACCAAAATTGTATGTTTGTATTTCACATTTTATATACGGAAGATTTAGCAATATTTATTTAGTAATTTAACCATAGCTTTGTGACTCTTCGGTTATGTCAAATTTGTTGAATTTATCATTCGCCGAGTGCAATAGGTACTTGTGGACCCCAAACTGGGCATACGCCTGTATCTTGGGCATCTTGATTTTCCAAAATGGCTCAGACTTTAATACCGATTGATTGCACCATTGCATTTCCGTATATAAAAAGTACTCTGTGGATTGCACGCTGCAAAATGCGGCAATACGCGTCTATGACCAATTTTTCAGTACCGAGTTCATTTTAGTAACAAATGATGCTAAGAGATGGCGCCACCCAAGCGCTTCGGATTTTGGCCTCATGCACAAAATATTCGGGCACGGATTTATTCACTGCTAGCGACATCTAGTGTGCTTTATGTACTTTATGTTTTAAAATAATTTCTAAAATCGTAAGAATCAAATTGTATGTGAAACCAACGTATAAAAAAGTAAACAATTAGTTCCATTTATACTGCTTTCGCTATACTTTTCTAATTTTTTTATGGTGTTACCAATTAGTTCATTTACTTTCATACAAAATTTGTTATAGGTATACTTAACCAAAATTTTAATATTAAAACTTTCGTGAGACATTTTATCAATATATTAACTAAACGGTTTTCACTCACGTTTGTTTACGCGTTTCGGATGTTATGACATCCATCTTCAGAACGTATGTTCTGGGACCGCGGCAGCACGCAGACCAAAACCAAAAACCAAACTAAACCAAAATTTGTTTAATTCTGCACGCCAGGGCACGCCTCGCTGTCCAATTCAGCATGCCCGTTAGCTTTGTAGGGTTCCATTCCATAGGTAGGTACCTAAAAGGTTAAAATGGGATCCTATTAGTTTATTACTAATATATAATATAAGCCTTCACTGTCTGTCAGTCTGCCACCGTCCGGCTGTATCTCGTAAACCGTGATAGCAGGTATTTTCGGAAACAATATCTTTTCGATGCCTTTATTATTTCAAATAGGTAGATACTAAAACTTAGAATGTCAAGAGGGGTGCTGTTAGTTGCATTGCATTGATCCTTTTCTAATTGAGTCTATCGTACAAAAATATGACACAAAAAATATGTACCTAGTAATATTTTTTATACTTACATACATTTCATATATTATGTAGGTATATTGTAAAAAAATAAAAACTATTGTAAATAAATGGATACGGTAGGTAACATAATTAAAACATGCATACAATTTCATGCAACAATAAAAGTTATATTTGTTGTGATAAGTACTAATTAAAGTGAAATTGTATTACTTTTTGATTACCCATCCGAGAACTGACCGCAATCCGCATCGACAGTGGCAACAATGTCATGTCAGAGGCCTTTAGGGCGGCTTGATAAACTCTCGACACTGAGTTGCCCGCAGGTTAAGCAAATTATATAATCAATTCATTTGATTGTAATTTACTCTTATATTGTAAATAAAATCCCAACAAAAACATTATATAAAATCTAGCCAAGTCTCGATAGAGCTGCAGGCGCAGCATGGCAGGCGCGATAGCTATATACCTACCGCAGCGCGTTCATATTTTGTCTATATAACGAGCATGGGTCGACCGCGCGATATAAATAAACCCGGAGACAAATTTTAAACCACGCATAGTATTGCCATAATATTGAATACAAAGTAAGTTATATATGACAACACTGAATCGATAAATGGTGCTGTCCAAGGATTTTTTATTTCATCCCTCTGTACTGTATATTATTTCCATGTCCTATTTTTGACGTTTTTTGCTCATTTTGGCTGACAAAAAAGAAATAGAGAAGAAATAGAGGCATGAAATTTCCTTGTCTTTAAGTCAGAGACGTTTGCCAGTTTTCAAAAATTTTTCAGCGACAAATCTTTTATTATTTTAATGTAATGAAAAGTTCTCATGACACTAAAAATGTACCTATTAATAAAATAAAAAAGTTTTAATTTTTTTGTAAGTTATTTATATTATTATATTGATTTATTTCTTTTGATTTGATAGCTGTGGTGTGGAACTATCATAAAATAAAAACATTTACTTAGATTTCGACAAGGAGGTCAAGTTCAAAAATAGTCTAATAACCTTTCTAATATCATTCATTGTACTCAACGTTGTCTTAATTCTTAGGTTTATTCCTAAGCTGAGAGTCTCGTTATTTAATATTTTGTACACTAAAAACAATTAATTTATTCCACAAACTTTTTATCTGTGTCTCCGTGATCGTCGATAAATTTAAGCTAAAAAACTGTCAAAAGTAGATAATTTATCTTCAAACTCGACCGCCATCTAGTAGCCATGCTCGCACAGTAGATACCATGTCGCGGCCATCAATAATAAGACAGGTCGATTGCAGAATTTATCTATGTAGAGTAAACCTATGCTCGCAGCGGCCAGTATCGCGGGAAGATAGATAAGATAATAATGTAGGTTAAAATCGTTGTCGCGGTCGCCATGCTCCCCGTGTTGTTGTTTGTTTATCTCTAAAAAGTATAAAATCTATACAAAGTCGTGCCAAGTCTAAGGTTCGTTGCTGCGATTTCTTTATTATTATAGTTAATGTTGTGTGACTTGAGCGTTGACTTGTACCTATTAACGTATAAAGAATGTTCATGGAAAAAGTAATTTTCACTATATTATTATCGATAACATGCACACCTAACTATTATTTATTGTCATGAAAAATTATTAATAAATCACTGCCACTTCTAACCTTATTGATTTATGAGTATGCAGCGTTACTGTTACCATGGAGTAATTTAATCTTGTGACTAACGTAAAATCTTTGCAAAAATATTTTCTTGCGAAAAAAAGTTCATCGTCCCTGAAAAAATGTATTGAGATTTATTTCCGAGAATATAAAGCCATTTTTGAAACTTTGTGCGTTAGTAACTAGTAACACTGTATAAACGTTTTTTTACGTTGACGTTCAATAAGTATGTTTAAAATAAAATTATTGTTTTAAAAAATATTAGAAACTGGTAATAAGTTAACCTTATCTATTTTAATCATAGTTATTCGTACAAGATGCTAGTACTATACTATAGTAGCGACATCTATATTCTTCAAATAAATAATATCCATAGGGCTAAATAACTATTTAGTGTGGAGTCAAAAGTATTGCCATCTGTGAGCAATATCCGGTTGTAATCGAATAAACTTCAAATACGTTTGCGGTCCCAACCCAACCCAATCCCTAAATATTTTCTTAAAACATGGACGTCGCGCGCGCGGCGCGACGGGACGCCGGACCGGGCCACGGGCGAAGCGAACGTGTTTTTTCCTATTCTCTGTGGTGACTTTTCTACTTATTTTCGCCTAACGCTTTGTACTTGTAAGTAAATTTATATTTAATCGTGTATGTAATGTTATTTCGTAAAGTTGTAAACAAAGCGTGGACTACTTTTTATCGCGACTGTTGTAAAGTTATCTGTAGTAGAAAATACCACGCTGTTAAAATGAAGGTATGGTTATTGTTTAGTTTTGCTTATAAAATGCTGTTTATTATGTGATTTGATCTTGATATATACCTAGATTTCATTCAGAATTTCCATTTTAATCATCCAATGTTTAATAAGCTCTGGGTTATTATTGAGGTAAGTACCTCACTAATCACGCAACAAAATGATGATAACCTTAGTTTAGAGTGAGTTTGATTTATACTAGCCTCCTCGCACTTTAAATACTAGTTACAGCTAGGTAGGTGCATCGATAAGTTTTAGTTGGTTGTGAATGCGTTCTTGTTCCTTACGACTCCCTCTTTCGTTCTAGATTGGTACTCACGATGGTGTATTTCACTGCGACGAAGTCCTTGCTTGCTACATGCTCAAGCGACTACCTCAATACAAGGATGCCCAAATTGTCCGAACTCGAGACACAACCAAACTGGCAGAGTGTGACATAGTGGTAGATGTCGGAGCAGTATTTGACCATGACAAGAAGAGATACGACCATCATCAGAGAGAGTTCACAGAGACTCTGAGCTCTCTGAGACCTGAACTTGGTGATAAATACAAAATCAAGTAAGTATTTTCAAGTAAATCATTGTTTTTCTGGAATTAAATAAGTTCTGTGTGATTATCTTATTATACCATATAGTATAGTTATACCATACCTGTTTAAAAGCGCTAATGTTGGTCTATGTGCCATTTTCACTTCATAGAGTGAATAGTCGCCTTGTTGGTATATGGCAGCATAGGGTCTGTAGAGTAATTCAGGCTACTTTTGATACTGATATCATTATTCATCTGTAATGTACCAGGTTCTAATAACTATATTCTGTAGTAAAATTACTTGTTTATTTTAGCACTCACTGACATTTTTTTGTGGCTAATATTTATTTAATTTAGTTGGGAATTTATATCAGTTTTAATCATTACATAACATATTGAAACGAGCAGTACTTTACGGAAATCCATTGGAAATTCTGGAGGAATATGTAGTGTGTTTCCGCTGTGACTGCTCCTTAACCAACTTCAACAACAAACTTGGTGGTTTTTAGATGTGTGTTCCTCCATATACCACCGCCACAACTCACCTCCTAACCAAATTGGCCTTCATGGCTCTTAAGATCTTACCAACATCGCATCTTGTGTCTTCAAGTTTTGTAGTTTTCCTTCGGCATGATATTCACGTCAACAAGTGTTTTACCTCTCCACGAGGCATCCTCAGGACACATTGACTCCAAAAAAGAATTTCAGAGTTTTATTAATCATTATGTTTTATTAATTTCAGATTAAGTTCAGCTGGCTTAGTGTATACTTACTATGGAGAAGATGTGATTCAAACGCTGGCACGTAAAGAAGTCCCCTTAGCACCTGCAGACCTTAGAATAATCTACAAGAAGGTTTATGAAAGCTTTATAGAAGAGATTGATGCTATAGACAATGGAGTTCCAATGACTGCAGAGGAACCTAAGTACAAGATCAGGACTCATCTTAGTTCTAGAGTCGGCAGGTTGAATCCGGAATGGAATTCCAAACAGCAAGCTGATCTTGACGAGGTGAGCATTGTGTACAACTAGCTCTATTAGCAGCAGGTTTATATGAGTTGGAACCAGATTTTTTAACTGTTACATTAGTATATTGGTGCAAAAGCAACAGAAATATATCTCAAATGTCCTGAAAGATTCTGTGTTCTGAGACTGAATACTGTTGCTGTGATATCTTTGGAAAGCAAGTTATTTATGACCTTGTTTTATTGTCACGAGGCTACAAGTGTGATCTTAGATGGAATTTGGTATTGGATTGCTACACAAGCTACTTTTCATCCTGGAGTAAATGTAGGAGCAAATCTGTTATCTAGTGCCTAACAGCATATTTTATTAGACTTGTTTGAGAGACTGTTCCATTCCAGTACAGGCATGCTTATATGTGTGGGTATTGCTTCAGGTGACCTGATGGTCACATGCCTAACAATACAGTGTAAAAATAGTTTTTTTTATTTATTTACAGGTCTTCAAAAAAGCAATGGCCCTTGTCAGTGAAGAATTTGTTTATACAGTCAACTACTTCATATCAGTATGGTTACCTGCTCGAGACTATGTCAAATCTGCTCTAGAGTCCAGACATGAGATCCACAAATCTGGAGAAATCATTGAATTCACAGAGAGATTCCCGTGGAAAGAACATTTGTTTGATTTGGAAACAGAAATGGGCTTAGGTCACGAGATCAAATATGTTCTGTTCAATGATAAACCTAATTCATGGAGAGTGCAGGCGGTGCCACAGACTCCTACTAGTTTTGTTACTAGGTAAGTGAGATTTTGAACCAAATTGTACTGTATTGCAGCACCACCCTAAACTTATTGTACTGTATTGCAGCACCACCCTAAACTTATTGTACTGTATAGCAGCACCACCCTAAACTTATTGTACTGTATTGCAGCACAACCCAAAACTTAGTAACTGAATTGGTTTGTTTTCAAACAACTAATCACTCTCTCTAACTTTAATTAATACTAGTGGTGCCCTGCATTATTATTTTAATCCAGAATCAATAGTATTCCATCTAGCTTCATCCATTCTTGATTCACCTGAGCATAAAACTAATATACGAACTTACTTCTTTATATCAGTCTGAAGTCTGATTAGTGAGTTCTATATTTTATGTCCATTAAAGCAACCATAGCTCAGTGGAGCATAGTGGAGGCAATCCCATGCGCTCGCCAATGTTAAGCAAATGTTGATGTAGTCAGTCATTCGATGTGTAACCAGATGACACGTTAAATTGTAGGTCCTGGCAGTTGTTAAAGCATGTTAGAAGTTTGAAAACTGACACCAAAGTAGACCACTCTAATAACAATTTACTTATTTCATCCCCTTCTGTTCCTTATTACAAATATTGCATTGTTATTTCCAGGAAGGCCCTCCACAAGTCGTGGTGGGGTGTCCGCGATGAGCTCCTGAGCTCGCAGGCTGGCATCCCGGGCTGTGTGTTCTGTCACAGCACTGGCTTCATCGGGGGCAACACCTCCCGAGAGGGCGCTCTTCAAATGGCCGTCACTAGCTTAGAGGCTGAATCTTGAACAATATAGAGCCTGGCTTATCAAATACATACATACTTCAAAAACAATATTTTAAATTATATATTTGAAATCATATTTCAATATTTATTTATGTTTTACAAATACAAACATTTTCTCTAAACTACAGTGGATGTGAAAATGAAAATTATTTATTTTGCGACAAGAAATTACGTAGGAACACATTCAGGAAAGTAAGACAGACATATTTTGCACATAAGTACACAATTACCTGTCACAAGCCAACTCAGCATGTGCTGACTTAGCAGTCGTTTCATTTACATTTCTCATAAAAACATAACTTACATCATGTTGGAGTATGATTGGTGAAAACCTGTTGTTATATAAATGGTGCCTTAATACCTTTGGCTCAAATAAAGGAGATTTATTGTGTGATGCAATGATATTGTCCGCCGTACCTACACATGATGACATTTAAAATTTCGTTCAATGATCTGTAAATGTCCTATCTTTGTCGCTACCGTATAAATGTGTTGCCGTCTCGAGCACACAGGTCGCTGTCTAGTGTGTTATGTTAGGTGGCAGATATATATGTAATAGCAAACTTAACATGTATTAAACACAAAATTTATAAAAAAATGGCTACCATATCGCGATCAATAATAAATTACTATAATAATATTATAATATTTTGTAGATTGTCAAATAAAAATGAAGGTTAATGGTCGATTGTTGAGGTTCTTTTGTCGACAACTTTGGCTTCTTCTTCTTTGAGAGCTCTGGTTCTCAATCGAGGGTGAGGGTTGTTTCTAGTTTTCTCCCATCATTTCAAGGAATTCGTGACTTCAGTCCTTGAGCCTGAATTGACTCATCATTTTCTTCATTTGTATTTGCATTTAATTTTATTGTTATTTTCAATGCTCCGTTTTGGCTTATTCGTTGTTTTGACATTAATATAAATATGTGTTTTTATGTTGATGAGAATAGAATGTCATGTGAATATCTATCTAAGATATCTAAGATAAGGTTCTCAGTAACCCGAAATTAATGAGTTTTATTTATTTATACCAAATAATTGAATATAACAGTGTTGTTCGGTTCTTTGTTAGAAATCTGTGGTATATTTTGTTTATTTGACTCCTCCATGCCTGAAAGTGGTGGGAAATATGAATCAAACTAGCAAACCCGACGAACTCCGTTTCGCCACTAGATGGCTTCGTTTTTTGTAACATTTGGTTTGGGGATTAAAAGATGAAGAAATTTTACTGTTGTTTTATATTTGAAAAGGAATAAATTATTTCATTTCACAACAGAAATGAATTCATTTCGATTACAAAAATGAAGTGTAATTTAGTTGAACTTCTCTAAGTAAAAAATGAAAGTGAATCCAAAGTAAATACTGAATCGAAGCGTTATACGTGTCTGCAAATTTTCCTTTTCATTGAAGTGCTCCTTGGTAAACCACATTTTTTGTTTTTTGGTCTGACGTTAACACAAACAAACCGGATGGTTTCATACGTGCGTGACGTCACCCGCCGGTCCCAACGGAAGACCAGCGCTGGGTGCTTGCATCCAGCATATGCTGAGTTGGGGCCGGGTTGTGACATGAAACTTCTTATTTGTACCCTTGTTTTTATTGTGTGTCTATTTATGGTACTAAACCATATTATAATTAAATATTTTGTTGTTATGTTCCTGGGATAAACGAGATCGAGTCATAAAACGGATGATAATCTTTATCAATCACACTTTTTAACTCTTGCAAATGTTTGTATTTGCTTTCTGTGATTTTGAGGGGCTGTAGATATAGTTGCTTTGGTAGTAAAGTTCCACGACTAGCTCTTCGTTGTGGTAAGATGGTCCATTCGTCAGGATGTCGCAATTTATATAAAACAGACCCATCTGGCAAGTATTTCAGTCCTCGTATATCGACCACAACTGGATCACCTTTTTTCTTACCTGGTCTAATAGACTTGAAGTTGGATTCTAGTTCTTCATAATTAAGAAAGAAGTCGTAGTGGATTGATTTTACATCGTAAGGATTTCTTGGTCGAGCTTGCTGCATTCGAGCTACATAGTCACTCGGTGCTTAAATAGGGGGTTTAATGTACTGTTCAATTGTTGAATGGACACTATCAACTTCCATCATGGTATGGCCTTTTTCCAAGTACAACTGCTCAACACTAAAATTCATTCTTTGCGAGAGATCACTTAAAGCACTGGACAAAATCCGGTTTCGATTTTGATGGCCACACCCATCAGAAATTACAGTGACTTGATAAGTTTCTGGCGCTAAGTTTGCTATATAATAGATTAAGCAAGAAGTAAACTCATTTGCGGATACGCCCCCATCAGCTTCATGCCAAAAGTAAATAGTTACTTTTCTCGTCTTGCAGTCATAGACAGTAAAGTTATGGCATTGTAACTTAAGTTTATAATATAAAGAGCTGGCCAAAAGCTTAGGTGCAAGTAGGACACTCTGCACATCCACTGTGATTACTACCACCTTTTCGTTTGCCGATTCTATGGCATCTTTTTTAGCTTGGCGCGCTTCATTCTTTTTAATTATGTGGTCGTCATACTCCTTTTGTGAAATATTACCCGCTTTAAAACTACAACAAGTATTACACTGGTCTTTGCGTGAATGGTGAATTGCTATATTCTCCTGATGATGATGAAGTTTCAAAGGGCCTCTATCAGCTGAACAAGTTGTCAAAATGATATTTCACACTGCTTGCCGATTGGCTAATATTTCAACCAATCACAGTAAGGTAAACGGCCAATAGAATAATAATTCATACGTGAGGCGCGAAGTTCGAATATGTCAAGAAAAAAGGACATTGGGCAGAAATAAAAATATGAAATTTCATTTCATATTTTTTGTTTGGGCAGTACTGGTCACGGATATTTTGTGATTTAAAAATACCATTGGGCAGGACGAGGAATCGATTCCTTTTCCGGTGCGCTAGTTAAAATTCGAGAACTGCCTTACATCCTTCTTCTTTTACTTTCTTTTCTAACACATTTTCGTAATGGCCGTATTTCAGGAATGTTTAGTTGCATTTTGTTCATCTACATTTGACATGAATCCTCGGGAAGTAGATGCCTGATATTCAGACAGAATCAATTTTTCTCCTGAACATAAACTGACTCTAAATTTTCTTCTATGCTGGTTGTTGGTGGTTCTGGTGTGACTGAAGAAGCCGCAAAATCGTCTTAAGTAAAGATGTTGTCATTATACGGATAAATTCCTGTCGATTCAAATCCATGTATAATACTTTTTGGAAGAAATGAAGCTTCCAATCCTTTTTTTTATTAGTTCTGCGGAGTCATAAATTGTTATGGGAATCCCAGGATGATTCATCATCATCATCATCATCCACAGCCTTCTCTATCCCACTGCTGGGCTTAGGCCTCTCTTTGAATGTGCCAGCTGCGTCGATCTTGTGCAGACCTCATCCATAAAGAACCCGCGACTCGTACAATGTCGCTGACCCATCTCGCTGCCGCACGACCTACTCCTCGTCTGCCTGTTTTTGGCCACCACTCAGTAACAATTTTGCTCCATCTATTGTTGTTTCGTCTAGCCACATGTCCCGCCCATTTCAGATTCATTACTGCTAATCCGGCATCACGTACCTTGGTACGGCGTCGGATTTCAGTATTCCTAACTCGGTCTTGTAGTTTGATGCTGAGCATGGATCTCTCCATGGCTCTCTGCGCGACTCTAATCTTGTGCGACTATCACTGAGCACTGATTCGGCGTCAGAATTATCGTTCACTATTTCCTCATTAGTTTTGTCACTTGTCACACAAAAAACAAGAAATAAAATATTTTCAAAAAAAATTCGTAACTGGTATTGTGGGGGTCACGCGACCCCCACAACGTACGTACCTCCACTCAGGTAAAGGTTGAAGCACCGAACGTCCTGCACCCGCCGTGGGACACGTCGTACTGAATGGACCCATTTTCGCAAACAAGAAACAACCCACAGCAAGTTGGTTTCGAGAAAACGAGGCTTTTGTGAACAGAGTGCAAAATACTTGTATGGTATATTAAGGAATAAATACTTGTTAACCTTACGTAGGATACTACAGCCTATCTAGGAATATCAGATTTATAAAGTAAAGTATGAAGCAATTCGTTAAAAACCCAGATGGTTCTTTCTTGCAAAAACTTATTTTGTCGCTTAGTCCCTTCTTGCAAAATGAAAGAAATTTTTTACTCATGCGATATTTAAAAAGAAAGTAAATATTCATTTAATGCACGTTTTAATACCATTTTTTTTAAATAATGAATAACTTTCTTAAATCACACCAATACAACAGCACAGTGGAGACAGGAACTCTTAAAACTAATCATCGCTATGTTTATCGCCTACTACCTCAAAATCGATACGCCCAGTAAAGCCGGCGATATCGTCTTCTATGTCGGTGCTCTTTAGGGATTTGTAAAAAAAAATTGCGTCTTTTGGTATAAGGTGAAGAATACTTTTTAAATCTGTAAGCTTTGCTTCAGATATGGCTTTGCCTGTAGGCCAAAGTACGTAAGTCCATATCACTTTTGGTTATCAAGGTTCTGTTTCTGTTATTTTTTTTGTATGTTAACTTCTACTCTTCATCCAGATTGCTTCTCATAAAAATAGAGTACGTTTTTTCTTTTTAAGCACAATTTTTTTGGTATCCTAACGTATTTTTGTCCCATCTTCACCCTTTTTTCTGTTTGTTATTTTTGTCTCTAAATTGCGTGAAGACAGAAAATCTTCTTTAGTAAGCCTATCTACAATCATTGGTTTAACTTTTTGACAGTTTTTCATAATCTCTATGTAATCTTCTGGGGTATACAATCGTTGCTGGTGCTTAAGAGCGCACTCTATGCGACCAAAATCCGTATCATTAGGCAAAAAGCTGTGGCCACATTCTAAAAAGCGGTGATGTATTTCGTTTAGAGTTGGATGATTAATTAATTAATTTGCGGCGGCGGCGCTGGCTGGGGGCGCTGGTGGCGGATTTGGCGTGGCTGTTATTTCTGGTTGGGCTGGTGGGGCTGGCATCGGGGGTGGGGGGGATGACTCCGAAGGCTCCGTTGATCTTTTAATATTTCTTTTTATTATCATTCCGTCTCTCCTACCGCCTCTCCTTCCGCCTCTACCGCCTCTATTCAATAATGCTTTCAACATGAAGGTCAATTTAATGTTTCTATTTTGACCCCCACAGGAATCACTCACTAACCATGTCATATGGTTCCTTATATTTTTTTAAAAGTACCTACACAAAATGGGTTGGTTCCGCAAGTGACAGTGTTGTATCTCGATTTTTAGTCGGTAAAAAGGGACCATGTTTTTTGGAAATTATGATGCGTGTTTGTGCGCCATCTGTGTACTTAACTCAATTTCACTGAAGTTGTGGGTTGGTTCTTGTTTGCAAAAATGGGTCCAATTACACAAAATAATGCCGATGCGTAGTTTTTGAGAAATTCCAAGAAATAACACGCGCGGGGGCCACGTGATCCCCACGATACCAGTTAAGGGTTTATGTCCTCACTGAGGACAGCATTGGACAGTGAGAGCCACCGCGTTTGAGCTGGACGTAGAATTTTGTGAACGTCGGTGTCCGTAAAGGCCTGAAATTCTTTTCTCAGCCTGACGTTTGTTACTATTCTTAAAATAGCTGTATATAAAACGAGTCAATTTTTCCGCATCATAAGGTAGTTCTTTACAGGCATCGCCCGCACATAAGTGCAAAGAATGGCAGATACATTTTAGTACTACGATGCCAGGACATAAATTTCTAAATCATGAAGATACCGAATTATGACACCCCATCATCGTGTTGCAGCCGTCCGCTCCGAACCCTATTATATTCTCAAAAGGAATAGAGTTATCTTGAAATGATTTTATAATAGCGCTAAATAACTTTTCAGCCGTAGCAGAGTAGTTGCCTGAGGTATCAGAGCCTTTTTCATCGAATATTTGTATGGGGTCCCAGAACCGGATTACTACACGTCCCAAATTGATGTCATAATATTTTACTACTACGCAAATTGTTTTGACAGTGGCAACATCGGTACTTTCATCTACCATTATTGAAAATCTTTCTCGTTTTAAATCTTCAATCAAACATTCCTTTTCCGAAGCGCCGATAGCTACCGCTACCGCTTGTAATTTAGTGTGCTTGAGGTTGATGTTATTAGCAATTTTTGAATCTGTAAAAATCCTTGGGAGCTCGACGAGATGATCCATTACTACATGCGATATTTTATGTTCCGCCATAAATGCAGACAATTTGAGTTCTGCAATTTTTCGCTGCTCATCATGATTATTTACACATTGCATTGAAAAAAAAAAAATCATTGACAGTACGTACTTGTGATGATCCAGGAACACGAAGTTTGTGTTTAGCACCTTGACTGTGTCATATTATAATACCTAAGTCAGCAGTCATGGAAGCAATGCAAACATTGCAAATGGCTTTATAAGGATTCTTGATGTCAGGCTTTAGCCATTTTCTGTAATCTTCTGTACGGAGCCATTCATCGCGAAATTGCTGTCTTTTGTATGGCGGCCATCTTGGTTTTTGGTCTTCTGGAACCTACAAGCAGTTCCTACCAAAATTAGTTCAAGCACCCCCCCTCCAAGTGTCATAGGTTCCGAGATCCCCTACCCTACTCCATGACCAGTTCCACTTTCTCCAATTTTCGGATTTTTCCCCAGGTCCTTGGAGCCACACCTATATATATATACCTATAGACATATGACACATGCACCCCACGAAACTCCTTCCCGGAGAACTACTATATCAATCAGTGTATATATATATCCTCCTGAGACCCAAGGTATAAAATAAAGTCGTATCCTCGTAATTTTTAGCATACGTAGTAGTCTGAACCTAAGGACTACAGCTAAAAAAAAATAAAAATCCCCTCCTCCCCAGAGGCCAAAAAAAGGGGGTATCACAGATGATACTTTGGGTTCAAATGAAACTCAAACATGTATTTTATACTTTTAATTTAATATACTTTAATTCTTAATTTATTGCAAGTGAAAATCATAAAAACAGTTTCTATTGACATTAAAACATAAAAATATGTTACAGGTTGAACCTTTCACGAAAGTTAGTTGACTGCATCCTTTCATTCTACATTTCGTTCTATTGTTTTGATTGCCTTTGGCACATACAGGCAAGTGCTTTGCTTCTTTTACCCTTTGTGACGTATGGGGCACTGGTTCGACAAGTCTGTAGGACCTTTTCCGGTTCGGCAGTACTTGTTCTTCTTCCATTGGTAGCGGCGATTGAAAGCTCGATGTCAGTCTGGGACTCATACGTGGGCTGTTACGAGATAAATGCTCTAAACTAGGACTTGAACACTGCGATTGAAATGGCATGGTCCCGCCATAGATCAAACGTTTTGCCAAGTCCATTTTGAAATCTAGGTACTGCATTATTTGCTTTCGGGGAAGACCACACCTCACAGCATCTTGACGATATTCTATCCAAGCTGCTGCAGATGCAAAATCAAAAAAGTGAAAGATAGCGCGTACGGTCCATTTACCCGTTCTGCCGCGCATTGCATATTTTCCAATAATCCGATCTAACAGATCAATGCCTCCCATGTACTTATTATATTTTTTTATTGCCGCCGGTTGTGGAATATCAAGATACTGGCGATCTTTCTTGCTCCAGCGACAGCACGTTCCAAGAGGTTCAACGGCAATTTCTGTTGATGCTACATGAATTGGCTTACTATCGATCCATTTGACTACCGCTATCTTTCCGTCTTGCCTCAGCACACAATCATAACTTCCTCTACCGTTCTTTTGTAAAGTCCTGTCAGTTTTCATTAAAGCCTTCTTTTTCTTCTGCTGCTGTTTAGGATGAACATATCCCGGTACGCGGTTTTTCATGAGAGTACCAGTACAGTTGATGTTTCTTTCCGTTAGGTTTTCCAACAGAGTAATGGAAGTGAAATAACGATCGATATAGATTGTTTTCTTTTGTGGCAAACTATCGACCAGTTTTAATATAACACGTCCGCCGAGATCAAGTTTCTCTGGCATTGGATGTAAGGCCGATTCAACCAAAGTCCCTTGACCCTGGTACAAGTATAAGTCTAAAGGCAGACCATTAGGATTTGTCATCAAAAATACTTTAATCCCTTCGGGATTTGGTTTTCCTTTAACGACCTGCTTCATCTTACATTTCCCGGTAAACGGTATCATTTGTTCGTCTATAGATACACATTTCTGTCTTTCGTTTTCTCTGCAGGCTCTCTCAATTTCAGATACTACAGGGCGAATTTTCCAGAACCGATCTACATCTTTCATTGCTGTAGATACTTTGTGATCTTCCACAACTTTCAGGTTTGCTC
This sequence comes from Macaria liturata, assembly GCA_964023185.1. NCBI lineage: Eukaryota > Metazoa > Arthropoda > Insecta > Lepidoptera > Geometridae > Macaria > Macaria liturata. The sequence continues at coordinate 9,177,318 of OZ026828.1, read as the reverse complement.
TGATGCTGAAGTATCGATTACGAGTGATCGTCTCTGCTATGAGATTTACTCGTGTTTCTGCGGCCCAGAACATTCGAATCCGAGGAAGACCAAGTATGCCTACTGCCATAGAGCAGCCGATGAAAGATCGTATTTCTTCAGGCGTCGTATTTAAAGACTTGCCAGTTCGTTCTACACTGGATGTATTCGTACAGGTCGACACAATATCAAAAAAGCCAGGGTGAATATATTTCGAAAAGTATTCATAAGAATTTAAAAGTGAAAGTGGATTTTCCGTGTGCTGACTTTCCAATGGCGGGTCTGCATCAAAGGTATTATCAAAAATTTCTGAACGATTCCATGTCAGTGGTCGGTTAATGGCTCGTCTCTGATGATCACGACTAACAAAGTTGAACAAAGGCTCGTCATCCGATTCCTCCCACTCACTTTCAGGATCTTGAGATATAATTTCTTCGAGGATCTGATGGTCCTGAGGGTATTCATCCACGTCATCATCGTCTTCGTCGATGTCTTCGCAATCGGAGACATCTAGATTCACCAGAAACTCTATCAAATTGTCTTCCAAACCTGCAAATACAATCAAAAAAACGTGTTGAGTGCCCAAAGTATCATCTATGATATCGAAAAAAAAACGGTTAAAATAAGTACGTTTATAAGCCACTTTTACAATTATCTCAATGTCAAATGCAAATTTAGTCATTTTTCTATTCGAAACAGTTAAAAAAAATATACAAAGTCATTAAAAACCAATATTTACCTTTTTTATTCGCCGACATGTCGTAAACCGCAAAAAAAAATTCACGCAAGTGTATAAAAATAACTGTCAAACTCAGTTGAATTATCCGAAACGTCATTATAACGACAAACAGTCCTACCACGTAACTTACTACGTACGTAGTTTACAGCAAAACTGCTAGATGGCGCGGAAAAAAAAATTGAATCCCGGTATCATTGGTGATACCAAGGGTCTCAGGAGGATATATATATGTATAGATGAATGAATGGTAATCCAATTATATATAATATGTAATGTAATATATAACTAGTATTTTTGGGGCCGCCAAAGCGTTTAGTTGGACTTGTGGACTTTATATTTTTTGTATAAGAAATAGAATTAGCATAAGTATTGCATTTAAAAAAAAAATTGGCGCTAGAAAAAGGTTAGAGATAAAATGCGCTGATGATGATGATAATAGATAATCTGTGACTTTGAATGACCAAGGCAGTCGAATGCAACTAAATCTTCATATGGGTTTGAAAACGCAAAGTAATCATCACTCTCGGTAGGTTAGATATTAAAAAAAAACTCGTGTCCAATATTTTTAGGGCTGTAGATGATGATGATGAAAAATGAAGTCAAAATATCTTGAAGTTGTAAAAAATCTGTAACTATTAATCGTATAAAATTTCAATATAGATTCAATGCATTAAAATTTTGGCTGATGATGATTATTTACAATACATACAACCAGTTCTCATCATGTTTAGTTCAAGGATCAACCAACTATCTCTTACGGACTTCGGAGCTCCACTTAGCAGGACTTAAAATAACATTATTCCTAACACCTGATACAAAATTCGCTTCCACTTCTGTTTGTTTGTATTATTTATTTTTGCTTGCATTGAACTGTCCAACGAGTTTTGATGCTAGTTTTTTAACAGAAATATTTATTCAAGATGAATATTTATTTTTTCTTCATATATTAGATAAAACTTTTGTTTATTTCAAGATATCTTATGTCAAGTCGGTAATAAACATATTTTTGCACTTACATTGCTAACTTTTGCTGAACTACGAGATTAAACATATCATGTAGATACTAATTACCTACCGTTTTGTATTGTATAATCTTAAAAAGGTTTTCAAAAATGACCTACATAGTATGTATATTTTTTAGGTTCTGTAATATAGATAATGTCTATTCTTTACTGCTTATAATTTAGACATATAGATTAATACTTGAATATTAAAAATATACATTGTTAATTAATTGGCAGTTGGAGTGGTGACGCTAAGGCAGTTGGAGTGGTGACGCTAAAGATTTCGTCAGGGAGTTAGGCCGAAGAATTAACGAGAAGACGGGAGACACCCGCTCTGGATCATTTTTGGTGCAAAGGTTAGCCATCGCGATTCAACGTGGCAACGCGGCGAGCGTAATGGGAACCTTTGCGCCGGGAGCAATCCGGGGTGGGCTCTTTGATTAATTTTTGTTTGTTTTATTTTACTTCATATTTTATTTTAGGTATATTATATATTTTAATATTATGTTTAAGACTTGTAAATATATACTATTAGTCAGTTACTTTATGTTTTATAAGTTGTGAATAAATATTACTATTTATTAATAATAAATAATATTTTATTAATTATAAAATAAACTAAAGTTTTTTTTAAATTCAAACTACATTAATTAGTTATTTTTTATTTATTTTATATTTACTTATTGCGGCGGTGTATCTCATTGATTTTAATTGGCCGGCTCAGCTGACGTTTCTTGCGTATCTGAATTGGCTAAAGGCGCTGAAGACTCTGAAGGCGCTTCTGAATTGGCTGGCATCGGAGGTGGGGGAGGTAAAAATGACTCCGGTGTCTTTAGCTTGGTCATGTTATCTGTAAATAAATGCATTTTTTTTGTTAATGATATTAATTACATTAAATAAAACACTTTAAATGCTAGATTTTAAATGCTAAGTATGCGTCTGAAATCAATGGCTATTAAATGTTTTAATCAATTATCATACAACCCAAAAAATATCGGAATTAAAAATATATTTAGTTAATATTCAATTTCAAATTTCATTTATTTCATCACAAAAAAGGTAACAGTGCTTTGACAGCGACGATCAGCGTTGTTCGACGTGGTGATTTTCTTTTGTGATACAATTCCAAACATAAATGATGTTCACAGTCACAATAATTCACAAGTTCACAACCGGAGAAAAATCTGATTGTAATTTGAATGAACGAATGAATGATTCAAGTTGATACTATGATTACACGGGGATTTCCCTATCAGCGAGTAATGTAAATAAGTTTGGGAACGTTCTGTTTTACGCATTGACATATGTATTTGAATAGTTTGTATTGTGAAATAAATTACAGTTGATCCCTACACTGTATTTTTTCATTACAGTATACAATATAAAAATGATCTGGAAGCACTGGTCCTCAGGAACCTCGTGAGAAAAGCAAGTTTGTTTGAGTCTTTTTAAGCCCCATCGTATATTTAAAATTGCAGTCATCGTTTTTAACCCCATCCTACATCTCGTTTTGGTTTTGATAAACTTCATTGAGCTGAAAATTCGCTCTACCTCGGCGTTAGAATGGAGCAAAGATAAGATAATTTTTGCTAAATTTCCATGCTTTTGTTATGGGTTGTTTCCGGCGGCATCCTTACGAACAAGCAATTCACACCAAAACGGTGTAAATTGTGGGTTGTTATATTATAAAATCGCAAACTGTCCTATCAGGATTTGCCAATACATACGCTTTCAAACCGACAGGATTGGGGTTTCCCGGGCAGTACTGACGGATACTGCATATTCCTGTAAAAGGGATCATCATTTCATTTATGTGCTGTTGTTTTTCTTCTTTATTGCATGCTTCCAAAATTTTTGACAGCAACGGTCTAAATTCCATAGTTTATCTTTTTTCCGATCTTCTACTGAAATGTCATCATCAAAAACAAATTTACATGAATTCCGTAAAACGAAGAACCTGTTACGTACCATGTTATCTGCTACTAATTATATTCTCCATTTGATCTCCCAATACATTCGAGTTATGGTATAACCAATACAAGCCATCAGTGAGATTCCAATATCCACTTGGAGTTCATTATTGGTCATTTGTAGACATTTTCCAGTTTTCTCCACAGATGTTTGGTTTGTCTTTTCTACTATTACGTTGATAAATTCTTCATTAAAGTATTGACGAAAAAAATCCATCTGTCTGTAATTAGCTCAGTCTTGTTTTAAATAAGACGGTTCATTGAGGGTTGGAGTGTTTAATGGAAAAGATTTTTCAGTCCAACTCATTGGATGGACTCAACTGATCTGACCACCACTTCTTTATACGTATCCGAGTTCGTAAATTTGTCACAGCCTGGTCGCATTTGTCCACTCCAGCCATATACTTATTGTAATTTGAAATAAGTAACGGCTGAGGAACTTGAACTTAACAACACATATCATGTGTTTTTTTCATATGTATGAAGTTTTCTTTTCACACAGGCATACTAATTTAATATATAAGTCCTGTTCAGGTTTCGACATTTTCATATGCGTTTTGTTGTCACCTTTGTGAAAATATTATTTCTCAACGTAATCCTAGCAATGCATGGGCTTCTTTTATTTCTTTATGGGTGTTTGTATTTGTGGCTGTTTTAGGAAGTTCGAGGCCAAAGTATATTTTTTTATATTTTGTTAGGAGATAGTTACAATCCAATACTTGGACTACTTCAGTGTCTATATGTTCTATATTCTGGGTCATAATATTATTGTCGTTAGGAACATCAACAGATACTGCCACTCAATAGTACCAATAAATGAGTGATGAGTTAGTTTTCAGGTGGAATATCATTATTAGATTTTTGCATTTTCTGCGCTGCTCTAGTCCCGATGCATCATTGTTAGATAGATAGAAGATAGAAAATTCTTTATTGCAACACACGATAATAATTACAAAGAAAGAAGAAAAAAAATAATACTTATACTAGTGCCACAAGTGGCGGCCTTATTGCTAAAAGCAATCTCTTCCAGGCAACCATTGGATGGAAAGGAATAAATAAGAGATAACAGAGGACGTGGTATACAATAAAAAGAAGAAAAGATTAGATTATAAATACATAAGTACTACAAGCCTACTTAATAAACTATACATATAAATCATACACCCTAATACATATTATAACAATATACCAAAAATAAAATAAATTAATACATATTGTTAATATATACTGATTAAGTATACACTATACACATACATAGATGATAGCAAAGGAACCTGTTAAACTATTTAGCAGGTTGCAACGTTATAATTTTTTATTCGTTATAAATTTTCTGCTACGTAATATAACGAACACCTTTACCAAGGTGAGGTACAGGCAAGGGCCTAGCAGGACGCCTCGTGTCCGGCGAGCTCCCGTCTCCCCCGGACCCCCACTTCCAACGCTACGGAGCGCTAAAAGAGGTACCTACGATCGAGCTCTTCGCAGCAGGCCAGCAGAATCCCCGTGGGGAAGTTACTAGCCCGCTTCCAGGGTGCACCACGGGGAGGTAACTCGCTCTCGCACCCCTAGCCTAGGCCTACCTAACCTTACCTTACATAGACTGCTCCGTTAGCTTAGTTGGTAGTGGCTCTGCCTTCTATTCTAGGGGTGCGGGTTCGATTCCCGCATAACACAAGTAATTATGAATATTAAAATTTGTAATTACTTGTGTTGAGTCTGGTCGTTTCTATGTATATTATGTATGTATTTACAAAAGAAAAGTATATATGTATTATATCCGTTATCTAGCATCCATGATACAAGCGTAAGCTTAGTATGGGGCTAGATGGCGCTGTGTGATATGTCCTGAAATATTTATTTATTTATTTATTTTATTTATATCCCTTTGTAGCCCAAGATCATATATTTTTTAAATATTTATGGCATATGACAGGTTTCAACAAATAAAAAAACACGTATTTTTCAAAAATTCAATATTTATTATTTACTTATTTGGCATTTTAGGGGGTGTAACATTACTGTAACACTGAGGTAAACTAAAATAAAATGTACATGTGTGATATGAAACGTTCTAAAACAATTATTTTGTTTGTTGTAGCATAACGCTACTCCGCATTTTTCGCAAATTGTTTGACATACACCAGTGCATTTGGGAAACTTGCACTGAACTCTTTTTTTCTACCCAAATCGGCCAGTGGCCAATTTGATCCTGCCTTACTGCCAATGGCGGGTTATGTTGCGCTGGTCCCTTATGTTTTTTGGCTTGAATTTAATTTTCAATTGACCTTCGGTTCTTGATATTATGTTTCAAGCCTAGCTTGCATAAAGTTTCACCGATTTCAAGTCGAAAATCTGCTGAAGACATTTGTTTGTCATTGCAGTTTTTTGCCTGCCTAACTCGTCGATAAAGCAGCCAAGAATTTGCCATTGTCAGGTCTAAAAAGCGATAGAAGATTCGAACTTGCCATCTTTTACTTCGTGTCAAAATTTTATACCTTCCCAAAATACTATCAATCAAATCTACGCCTCCCATATGTCGATTATATTCACCGACGATATGAGGACGATCAATGTTGATGTACTTCTTATTGGCCATATCGTAACGTCTGACTTGGGCCTTCGGCAATTCCCCAGCAAACGTTGATACAAGCGTTACAACTTTGTTGTCTTTCCATATAACGTTTGACACTTCTATTTCGTCCATATCCGCCACATATTCAACGGATAATCCGCGTTCTTTTTTCATTACTTCCTTGTCAGCGGGTAGTTTGCAATCTGGAATGCGATTGCGACGTACTGTCCCAAGACTCAATATACCCTCTTTAGCTAAGTACTCCAGTAATGCCAAGGAAGTAAAATAATTATCAAAATAAAGTTGATAATTCTGATGTCTAGGTATGCCCCGCGCCAGTCTGACTACTACATTTGAAGATGCTCCTAAATCTGGTTCATTGGAGAGCACAACGTTTTCAGCCCCTGTTTCAGGCTCAATTTTATAGGCAAAACCTGAAACCCCACTTAGTACAAAAATCTTGTAGCCCCATTTGTGTGGTTTTTTCGGATTATATTTTTTTAAATTACTTCTTGCCTTAGTGGAGCATATCTGTTCGTCCACACAGAGATATTCCTCCATTGGAACTCCACTAAACGTCTTATTCAAAGTTTCTACTATAGGTTTAATTTTGAAAAGCCTGTCACCATTAGTTGCATTACGTGGGGGTAAATTAGAATTGTCATTGAAATGAATATACTGTCTAATTTTTTCAAACTTTTGCTTTGTCATTATTTCTTGAATCATGGGCGTACCAATAGATGTATTCCAATGACTGGTTACTCTCGGCAAATGTATCAATGACATCATATAAGTTGCACCAATAAACTGCTGGATATCAGCTTAAGTAATTTGGAAGGATTGGTTAGGATTTTTTTGAATTATGTAGAGATTTGTTTGTGCAGTAAAAAGTTATCAATTCTTTGGGAAAAAAAATAAAAATAAAAATTGAATTGGTGTATCAAGTTCAAGTACTAGGCGGTAAAGTAGTATTTCCTGTAAACCGCACCTGATGGTCGTTTAGAAGTAGGTTTTACTTTTTCCATGGCATTTGCCGCTTTTTTTGCTTTTGATTAGTTGAAGCTTTATTTGAATGGTTATCTTGCTGTCCAGGATATGGAGACGAGGGGCCAGCAATAGGCTCACTGCGTTCAGATTCTTCAATAACTGCATCTATTTCAACTGCAGTATCTCCACAATCAGAAAGTTCTAAATCTTCTAATAACGGCTGAAAATCTGGATCAATAACGCTGTCATCATCATCCTCCAATCCATCTTCGCTATCATATTGGTATAATATGTTATATTTTTCACTATCCCTCAGTGAGTGTGACCCCATTCTGAAATAATATGCCATAATTTTACATCAATAGCCACATACTTATTTACAATTAATATTTCCATCATCACTTAGGGCCGATTTCACCAGTGCATATAAACGCGTTCAGTGCTACTTAAACTCGGTTCAAGCGTTAAACTAAGATCAAATCGTCATTTTGCATTTCACCACTGTAAACTAAACACAGTTAGGTACAGTTAAAACGAGTTTAAGTTCTGAACGCCCGATTTTCTGCGTTTAACCACTTGAACCGGTTTATAAAGTAAAGTAAATTTTTTATAGATTGTTCTTGTCATTCTTGTACATATTTCGCATTGTCTGTTTTGTTTGTTTGGTTATTTAATATTTAAATAACTTATAACAGGCTATGCTTGCAACAAGTATATGATGACTCCATTGGAACAATGCAGCACTGCTGCAGAGAATTTGTATAATGAGTCACATATATACGAACAAGAAATTGTATAGATAGATTGTTTGGAGTATGGAAAAGACGATTTCCAGCCAAGGCCATTGGTTTAGGAGTGTCATTAAAAAATTAATTCCCAATAATCATTGCAACAGTGGTATTACACAATATTTTTCGGAGAAATGGTGAAACTGCACCTCCAAACGATAATGATATAATAAACCCAACTTCCTGGGATGCTCTCTTGACTATGGGTGAAATAAACCATTCAAACCCAGGAATTTCACAAAGGAGCAATCCAAATTATAGGAGACGGAATGAAATTATAAATAATTATTTTGCACAGTAAGTATTTTTCACACCTATACTACATTGGGCTTTTGAAATACATCTCATAATAGTTAAATGTTGTTAGAGCTTATACCAATTCAAGCAGACCCCGGGCTCCAAAGTGTATGCTAAGAATGCAACCGAGATGAATGCTAGGATGATGATGAGAGCTTGTACCAATTAATTTACTTGAGCAAAAGTAGTTATTGCTGTGCTCACTTTACATGTAAGCTAGTTAATTATTTTCATGTAGCATATTACCTACAAAGCTATTATTGTTTCAGGTTGCAAGGATAAGTTATTGGTACTGAAGAATAACCAAATAAAACTAGTGCTTGCTAGAATTGCTAATTCTTTTAGAAGTTGGCTACCATAGTGTTAAGAGAAATGCATAATAAAAGAACATTGTTATATATAATTATGTATATTTTGATCACAATTTTTTTTTAATTCTAATTCTAATATTTTTAGTTTTATTTCTTCCTGGCGGGTTTTTTAATTTTGCCTCCCGTAACAACTCTTCTTCTCTTTCTAACTGAGTTTTTAAAATAGAAATTTTAATTTATCTTCTTCTTCTGCATGATAGTTAGATTTTTAATGTATCTAACTTTTCACCAACAAGAGTTTCAGCTTGGTGGTACACTGGTCTACGACGACTGGTTGATGCCACTTTAACTTTGTGGGTCCTGCAAGATGATAAAATAATATTAATACAATGAAAACAAAACTATAATTTTCACAGTTTCACCTACGTAAGGAATAGGATTATGATGACAATGGTGAAATATTTAACAAGCTGTAGATTCAAAGGCGCAATTGTATCATGTCATAGTGTAGATTGAGGCCTTCCCTTATGGATTCATTGACTTCCTACATTTTAAATGTTTTATTGTTTCTTCCAACGTATGACTTTAACTGAGCCCATATCAGTTCTATCGGGTTTAGTTCGCAATGATAAGGCGGAAGACGTAACATACTCACACCTTTAATGGCTGCCATTTTGCCCACTACATTTTTAATGCAATTTTCTTTGCAAAATTTTGTTATTAGTTGTGCTTTTACTTCGTGAACTTCAAAATTAATATTTTTTGCAGGCCATTTTGTATGTCGTCTTTCCTTCAGCTCATGTTTGGTACCCGTTCCACAAGTCTCGAATGATATGATGCATTGTCCATTATTAGTACAGATCCTGTTTCTATTTTTTCAAAAAAAATAACTCAAACCTGCAAAATAGTTACAACATTACTTTATGAAGGGTTATTGATACTTATAGTATGTTGAATCCTGCAATCCTTTAGAAATCTATCTTGCTCTTCTTCTCCTTAGTCTTGAAAGGGTTAGGGGTTGCTGAAGTTTCGCCTATTGCCACTTCTCTCATCGGCGACTTAGCTCGGGGAGCTGGCTTGCAAGTGTTTTTTAACTCTATCAAGTTATTGACGAGTTGGACAATCCTCTCTTTCGTGTCGGCTGAACCCATATTCAGGATCTCAATTAATGCGGAATGATTTCTATCTACCCCAGGAAAGACCCGTCCCAAGTGGGCACTGAAATATTTTGCCGATCTATTATTTAACAAGGCTAGGTCTCCCTTTGCTTCCTCCTCTGAGAATTCTGATTTAATCACATGTTTGATGATGAGCTCTGGGGCCGCTTTCAGGGGAGTTGTATTACCTTCTTGCTCGGGCACATCCGGGCTGTCTAGAGAGGAGGTCTGATACGACGACATGACTGGAAGCTTGCCTATGGGTACTCCTTTGGACACAAGGTGTGTCAGTCCCGAATTGATTTTAATCATAGAGGCTGAGCATATAGCCAATTCTTGCTTCATTGAGAATTACTCGGCCTGGATAGTCCCATTTAGATTCTTGCTTTCCTGAACAGTATCCGTTAGCGCCTGCATGTTGGTCACCAATGCATGATGAGAGTCTTTTATTGAGGCGACTTCCTGCCTCAAGGCAATCATCCCCTGCTTAATTGAGTATGTCTCGGACAGGACTTTATCGAAATTTGAATTGATATGGTCACATAATGTCCTGAACATGGATCTCATATTGGAGTCCTGAGGGTTCGAGCACGACGGGATACATTCCTGCTGTGAGTCCTCCTCATCTTCCATCCTGTCATCGGAGATGTTGGTCTCGTTATACCACACCAAAATAAAAATACTATTGTGAAAACGAAAATACCGGTAGTGATCGACATAAAACATAGAAGAGACAGCAGATATTTAGTATTTCTCCGTGGTAATCAACCTCTCTATCCGTTTTTTTGCCTCGAATATCCATTCACCACCCTCTAGGACACCATTTTCCAACCAGTTGTTTGGGATCACCCTACAATTTCAGCCGTGTCTTTTCCGTTTCGCAGGGTACATTTGTGCAATGGTTTTGCATAAACTTATAAACATTGATGGCAACTGTTTTTTCATTAAATGTCATGCCAATATTTTTTAGCCAGTTTACGTGGGAGAGAGTAACGAAAGAAATTTAGAAGCCTTCCGTTTATTTAAATTGGATGGTCCAGGTTCTGGCTCACACATTTTCACCTTCTGTTAAAACACATTATATTTGTTATGCTGTGCACTCTTATTTCCATGGATAATACAATTCATGTTAACTTTTAATTTTTTCGCTGTTAGTATAAAAGTAGCAATTGTAAACAACACTGCAGAATTGTTTTTGGGAGTTTTTGCTACGTCTTCCTTACTTCCTTCGGACCAGGATATGTGGCAATAAAACTCCCGGGTGATGAAGGCGTCTAGCAATTTGTAGGCACATGTTGTGCCCTGTCTGTCGCTGAGCACAACATGGTTAATAATGTAGATATATTTTTTGTGACTCTTGTCGTTCAGTGAATTTTCGAACTCGTCTAACTCTTGTTTACTATTGATAGGTGTTATTTTAAAACTATCATTTTCTTCTGCGCCTACGTTGTAACCTTTTAAAAGACTAAGCCTACATTTCCTGACTAGGTAGATAAATAAAAGAAAGAGGCTGAGAATGGATAAGGTTATTTATTATAAAATAGTCTTCAACGTGTCAAGGAGCCGGAAGGGCTTACATTAAAAACAGATAACAGGATACATTACAGTTTATAGTTGATAGTCTAAACAGGTTATTTCTTAAAGATACTTCATAGGAGATAGGTAAAATACAATATAATCATCGCAGTGCCTGAAGGGCTAAATGAACCTACAGAATTGAGGTTTTAGTTCAATAAATGGGCGCCTTAGTTACTGAAAGCCAGCTAGATCAGCAGTAGAAGCTATTCAGGGTTGGTTCCGAGCCTACAATACTAGTTTTGCAACCAAATATTTATTTATTTATTTACAATTTATTTAAAACGGCGCGAGCCAATTACATTAATTAATAAAAGATGATATAATAATTACAATAGGTACAGAGAACAAAACTAATAATACAAATAATTAAAATTGAGATAAAAGGTCAAAGGTCATTAAAATTGAGATAAAAGGTCACTAATATTAGTTAAAATCTATATATCAATATGAGTAAAAATAATACACAAATATGAGTTAAAATGTTAATAGACAATACAATACAATTTTGAATGTGGGTAGACTCGGCCTACCCACGGTTACCCTGAGATACAGATGGCCCGGAGCCAGGTGCTGCTGCAGCGGCGCAGGGGGTTGATTAGGCAACCCTCAGGCTGCGGAGCTGACCAGCAGACCGTCGGGTGTAGTGTAGTGTAGCGAAGGTGGAGGCACCCTCGCTTGAGTTTCAGAGGTAGTATAAAAAAAAACCCCGAGCAGGGGTTTTACAGAAGTTCCGTAGGTAGTTTTAAAAATTAAGTAAACCTTAATGCTTTATATATTCAATTAGGTTTTCGTGGGCTGGTACATCGTGGTGGTTCACGAGTTTAAATTAGGAGATTTAATTTAAATTGCTTACCTGTGAAAATATCAGCCAAATCAATTCAATCAATCAGAGTAGAATTTTGAATTGCTGGCACTCGCTCTTGTGAACTGACTTAAGGTGGGATTTAATTTTGTATTGACGGATTAACCTGTAATGCTTCAAACAACTGTGAATTAATTACGGGTTTATTGACTGAGTGACGCTGACCCTATAAATCCCATCGCTCTCGCTACAGATGTAAAGAAAGAAAGAAAAACATTTATTGAGACAGACTACAAGACATACACACACACATATATACAATAAATAAAAAAGTCTGCCCAACACAGCCCCAACTCAGCATAATGCTGATTACTAAGCAATTAGCGCTGGATGTTGGTTCTGCTGCCCAAACTCTGGGTGACGCTTCATAAAACTAGCCAACCAATCTTCGCCTGCCAAATTTCGTGCTAAAATTATAAATGATATTATAAGCCTCTGCGAACTGAAAAGCTCAACGTCGAAGGTCCTTGTAAGTGAGGCCAAATAAACGGCTTTTCCATTTGTAATACATTATCTACTAGAGTTTGGCTAACGAAAGTAGATACTGAAAAAGCGCGGCAAATTTAAAAAATATCAGCATGTCAGCCCTAAGGTGAAAAGGAAAGTTGGAACAACTCACTTTGATACTTTGACATTTATTTTACTTGTTGATGCTTGCAATTTTGTCCGCGTTATGACGAGATTTAAATTAGCTGATATATCACTGGTTAACTATTTCCTACCTCCATACCAAACATCACAAGGATGCGACACTCCATTGCGGCGTATAACAAACAAGCTATCAAACACTATCATGAGTATCAATATTATCATGAGTTTAAATATTTGTAAATCTATGTGAGAGAGTATGTATAAAAAAAAACAACACCATGTATTTTAATAGTATTTTTTTAATCACTATTATCAAAATCTGAATCTAAAAATTCAACATGAAGTGAATCCTCAGAATTACTGAAGTTGCTGCTGTCTTTTACATTGATGATGAAGCTTTCTAAATTATTTTCAGTTATATGGTCTCTTTTTTTGTAATTGTCTTCCACATGAATGACATGGTCTGCCATTTTTTTGTTTTGTGGACAAAAGTTTCATCTAAGTAAATTATTGGCTTGCCTTCTGCACGCTTCGATGTAATGGTACGCAAAAAGCGATGTCTCCATGCAGCTATATCATACCGTTCAATTAACAATGAACGTTCATTTTTGTTTTTCTTGAATTCATAACCGTTGGCTAATAATATGCGACGGAGAGTTTCACGGCACTAAATTCAATGCTTTCTTTTAATTCTACCAACAAAGATCTTAATGTTGGTACTTGTTTCCTCACAATGTAAAATTCGTTTATTTTATTACGAATAACATCCATATCGAAACTATCTAAGTTCGACACTTTTAATGAGTGAGGTCGTTTTTTACCTTGAGTCCTTCAGACCCCTTCGTTCGCCGTACCTTCTTTTTTAATTCGCTTTTGGGCCGATTTCACCAGTGCATATGATCGCCTTCAGTGCTACTTAAACTCGGTTCAAGCGTTTAACTGAGATCAAATCGTCATTTTGCATTTCACCACTGTAAACTAAACACAGTTACAGTTAAAACGAGTTTGAGTTCTGAACGCCCGATTTTGGAGGTTCAATAACATAGAACGCGTTCTAAATTGTTTTGACGTCTACCTCTGTGACGTCTACGATAGCACATCACAGGTTAGGTTCTGCAGAAATAATAAATACTTATGGAGCGAGCATTAGCTTTAGCTTTCGAGGATAGTGATGAAGACGAGTATTTTTATCGCCCAAGGCGGCCAAGATGGATTCGCGAAAGAGAAGAACACTTCGACATCCTTGATGACAAAGACATCACAAGATTTCGCCTTACGAAAACTACAGTTTTATCCGTGCTGGATTCAATTGAAGATAAATTACGGTTTCCATCAGATATGTGATAAAGCACTTATTAAATTCACAGGTTATTTTCAAGGGGGATTAGAAATATTATATAATCTAGTTAAGAATTTTATGAAAATAGCAGTTGTAAAAGTAGGAACTGCCTCCGTGTTCAGTACAGAATATTACATAATGCTAGAAGGATGTAGTCAAAAATACATGGCTGATGTGTCAGGCATAAGAAACTTGTACAGACGAATAGGAATAGCAATACACGACAATTTATTGAATGGCCATCAAATACTAACGAGCAGAGCTAGAGGCTACTCAAAAACACATAGAAATGACTGGTACTCTGGGTGTGGTGAAGGTGTGACTTATACCCCAACACAGATATGCTAGCTGGCGGTGATGTTAGATATAAGTTGAAAGGTATAGACTATAGTTTTAAGTGGTCAATGAATTACAACCGAAAATTCGATAGATTTAAGAAAGAAGCATCACAAATGCACGGGAGGCATATAAACTTTGAACCTGCCCAAAACAGTAACTTCAGTAACATATGTTTAAACAAATGTGGATTTCTTTTTACAAACTTTACAATCTCTAATATATATTGCGACACTGACGTCAATATCTTCAACTCTTTGAAATGGTCTCTACAAGACTCTCTATATCTACCTCCCACAAGTACTCTTATTGCTCGTTTCTGCATTATTAACACTCTTTCAAAGTCTGTCGCATTGCCCCATATACTTATGCCGTATGAAAGTATAGAGTGTATGTATGAATAATAAGTTTCCTTTATTTTCCTTTTAAGTTTCCTTTGTACAAACTTGTAAAGTGAAAAATGTTTGTTTGTAATATGAGTTCTACTATCTATAAAAGGTCACAGAAGGAAACATTGTCCCGCAACACAAGCCCATCTATGGGACTTAGCGCGGAACAATGGAATACCAACTTGTACTGCTACATGTAAGATTTAAACGCCTGTACATTACCTAATCTAAGTACTGTGTTTATTTTGGCTAATAAAATAAATAAATAAATAAAAAATTTGTTTCGTTATTTTGCTGTCCGGCACAGTTGTCTGAATAAAAGACAACGTCGAGGTCTTCAGCCGTTGCGGAAATTTTCTCCAGGTATCTGTAAACACAGGTGCCGATTTCGTTGACACCTCTGTTGGCATAACTCTCAACTAAATTATTTTGTAAGTTATAAATTATTAAATTTAGTACATTTAGTTTGGATTTGTAGTAAAAGATAGAGACGTCTCCCTTGGGACATTGGAACACTGCTTGAAGATCATAGACCGCTACTAAAATATCTTTGTTATTATTATCATTTTCTTTTTCAATACGAGACAAATTCTTTTCGCAGAGATGTAATTCATGATCTTGTTTCTTAGATTTTTTCTCTTCATCTGTACTGTTTTTATAGGCTTCGCATACATCGCATAAATCCTTTTTAGGAGTGAAAAACGAAATGTTAAAATCTTGAGTGAATATACGATAAAACGTAATGTAGGTTCCATAGGGAACGCTTTGGGATTTGCATCTGTCCACATAATCTCTATGATGATCTGTGACAGCTTTGCTACCATCAATATAATGCCGTTTTGAGTTAGCCCGGATGTAGTGTGATTCAATCTTTGGTATAGACTCAATAAACAATTTGATCCCATTTTTAATGCTTTCGTCCACTGCATGATGGTTTGAATGAGTACCTCGATTATCTTTCGTGGAATATATATTGGTGTTTGCATTTTTCTTTTTCAAATCTGTTTCTATGGGTCGATTATTAATACCCAAAGTATTTTTGAAGAACAATTTACACTCTAGTTTTTTCAAAAGTCAAATAGAAATAGTCAAATAGAACGCGTTGTTGTTGTTTCGAATAGGTGCAATATTTCCATCCGATTCAACTTTAACGTAACGTTGTTTTGGAAAAACTGTGACTACGTTATTGGCAATAAACGTCCATTGTTTCTCTATTGCACCTAAGCCCCAGTAGTCATTTAAAATTGTCTGTCTTTGCTCCTCTGTAAACTTAGACCCGCATTGAAATTTACATTTATCTTTACAAGAAGTTTTCGATTCACGACTTAGCATGTTTTTTTTTTGATTTCGTAGATTGATAAGGCTTCCCACTATTTCTCAGTCGTTTAGCTACATTGACTTTCCAGTTTGCTTCATTTAATTTTCTTTTTTTACCAGTTTTTGTAGGACTTGAATTCTGCACAATTGGACCTTCAGCATTTCTGTTCCTTACGTTTTCAATCGCAGAAGATTCGCTGTTCTCTATCACATTGGGATCGTTGAATACCATAGCTTGTCCGTTTGTTGACAAAAGTGGTTCTTCGTAGTTTTCTGTGTTTATTGAAACTATGATCTCAGATGTTATACAATTTTGATAATCCGTAATATTCTTATTACATTTGGTAGTGTCATCTTGCTCGACGTCAGTATCAGAAGAACTTTTAGCACGTTTTATTGGTTTGGCTTCATAATCAGGATCCTTTACAGAGTCGTCGCTGTCTTGATAATTAGATGGACCTCTGCTTGAAGAACTGCTAGAACTCGAAGAACTGTTTGAACTAGATGAAATGCTGCTACTAGTCGAATCACTACGTGGTCGGATGAAATCCACTGGGATGTTTTTGTCTTCTGTTGATGTCTGCAATGTATTGGTCGTGCTTGTAGCATTTTCATTCTCGTCGTGTGTTAAAATGTTCATCGGAGAGTTCGAGTCACTTTGTGGTACACTTAAATTATTTTCAACTCCCGTAGCTAATTGAACTAACATTCTGTATCGCGATCCCATCTGCAAACCAAATTCGTAAAATTTACTTTATTTTAGCATGAATAATGTAACATCATTAAGTATTTATAAATTAAAACTATAAGGTTTTCAAAAATAATGATACAAAATAAAATAACCCATAGTATTTTAGAACGATTACGATACGTTACAATCAAAGATATCACAAAGAAAATTTGTGACTTTTTCATCAATAATGTGACAATATTAGTTCTCTCATTCTCAAAACACACGAGTTTTACGTCAAAAACGAGTTAAATAACTATATTACATTATTAAAGTTAAAGGAAGTAATAAAACAAGAAACATACCTTTGCAATAAAAACGTGGTATACTCGTGATGCCACGTTTTTTTGTGAAAAGTGGGAGCACTTCACTCGTTGCGCTTGCGAGGCCAACTAAGGCGTCGCATTGTCGAAGTCAAACACCACACGGAAAGAGACAACGCGACAACGCCATTTGGCACGGCCGTGTCGTCTCTTTCACTCATAACTCCTCGGTCATTCACCTTAAAAATGCCGCGTTTTTTGTAGATAATAAACTTCGACATCACGGTTTTGAATAACAAATAATAAAAAAAAAAACATTTTTAATGAGATGACACGTTGTTCTTGTAAAGAGGCGATTTATTAACACGGTCTTGCAGCGTCGATTTGGGAACCTACGCCATAACTTTGTGCAGCTTTCAAATATCCAAATTCGGCATAAACCACACTTTTCATGGCTTTTTACACACATATTTTTTACAGCGAAATTGAGCAATGCATTAGACATTACTGCGTTCCTGTTTTGATAGCCACAGCCATCAGTGTATTTATATTGCGATTGCATTCCTCTGACAATAATGGGCGAAAGTGAGTTTCTAAGAAGTTGGCCCAAATGGAAGCAAACTCGTTTGTATTTACGCTTCCTTCAGTTTCATTCCAGTGTCGGGTTGGTGGGCTGTCGCTAGATGATGATGATTCCTACCTACCTTTCGGGAGCAGAGTGGTAAAAATAAAGTCTTGTGCACTTTCAACTTTTGCTTCTATTTAAATTCACAAGGCGACACGTCCGCTTGCGTGTCTCGCGGTTGAGACGACTGACTACCGAGAGGGGGCGCCGAAGCCAGTCGCTCTACAATACATACTGCTTATTCTACGTATACATGTTTAAATACAATAAATGTGCCGCTACATCATGTCACCACACCAAACTTAAGAATATCCGTCTTTGCTTATCAGATCTTTGAATGACAGATTGTGCACTTGCAGTTTTGTTTTATAATACAGTGTACTTATTTTAGAAACATGACAAAGTAGTACCGCTTGAACAACTGCAGCTATTTATTACATGTCGCATGTTGTCTCATTTTTATCTTTATCCTTTTCGTTTCTGGCTACATCTTTCTTCAAGATATGGCATACAGTGCCAGGTGCACCTCAGTAACTGACACGGTCAGCTCGCACCGCGTAACCTAGGCTTAAATATGGCGGGCGAGCGGGAATTTCAAATCCGATTCCAGAATATTAGTGCTATACGGTTTTGTACAGGTTTTACCTCTTATTTGTAGTAAAAATTCATTTATAATTTCCAAGTCTCTTATAGCTGCGCTGCTTTCGGCTGTATGTCATGTAATTTTCTTTTAAATTATAATTCTTCTAATTTTAATTGCATGTTTAGGTTTTCAGTTGTTATTCTTAATATATATTTATATCCTTAAAACTATTACAAATAGCAGCAACTCCTACGCTTCTTTCATTCGGCTGAGACATTAGTGGACACCGTCTTGACCACAAAGGTTTTTTCGGTAGGGGTAGGTACGTACAAAATGACATATAGTTTAGGTTTTGGGTCATAACTCTTTAATGGTAAATCACAGCGCATTCACATTGCACACCAGTAATCTTAGGTTTCATATCTTTGAATTATAATAGATACTTAAAAGATAAACAAACTAGAAAAAAAAAAAAATTAAATTTAACTGAGATCTACGAAATCCATTTTGTCCATATGCTATGGACAAAATAGCATACCACATACGGACTAAATGACATACACGGCAAAAGTTATAAAATTAAAGGCAAAGCTCACAAATGAACCGCTTGGTTCGTTTAGAAACATCCGCGCAAGCAGCGTGGGCCCAATTTGAACATTTTAAACACCGCAACCAGTCTTCTCGAGGTTTTGATCGCGAATAAAGATCGTTGCAATAAATGCATGCGCAATCCTCTTCGTCGTCTTGAGCGTATTTTGGCAAATTTTCTTCTTCGCTGTCTTCTTGGAATATGGTTTTGGTAACCTTTCGTCTCTTCTTCTCTGAAGGAGCTTTAGGCTCATTTTTTGCCTTAATTTGTTTCATATTTGGAGTTGAAGTCAAAACTAAAGAGGTTTGCTGTTTCTTTGGCTTACGTTTGCCTTGGCCACTTACGTAATGTCCTTTTGGGACAGGAGATATAACTTCAATAGGCACTGCTAACGTATAGGATGAGGGATGTTTTTCATTACCAATAGATGGGCTATTTTGATTTGCAGCAGGTAAAATAAGGTCTTGACTAGTGTTTGCTGTTGAATTGTCTGCTGGTTCAGTAGAGTCGGTTGTTTGACCTGTTGTGTCATTATTGTCAGGTGTTACGGCGCGGATTATTTGTTGCTGAGTTTCAGAAGCTTGGAGATCGTTCGTTCCGGGAAGTGACATTAAATCGTCTAGCTGTTGTGTGGAGGATCCTGCTATGGACACTGGAATAGGACCTATTTGCTGATGATATTGCATATTGGAGGTGTCTTCCAGTGGTATATTTGTAGTCTCTGCAGGTTCGTACATATAATCGGGAAATATTTCAGGGTTTAGAGGCCAAATCCCAGTGCTTTTGAATCCGTTACAACCATTTTGCACTGTAGCTGCCTTACCATAAGCTTCTTTGAACAGGCCAGCAATTTGGAACTGTGTAACAACACGTCCTGGGTGTTGTTTAAGCCATTTGGATGTCTCTTGGTTGAAATATGTCTTCAAAGGCGCAAAAAATGAGACATCCAAAGGCTGGAGACGATGAGTGCAATGTGGAGGTAGACACAGAATAATAATGCCGTTTTGTTTGGTATATTCTAAAGTTTCAAGCCCTTTGTGGCTTATATGCCCGTCGACAATCAATATAACTTTATCGTCAATCGATAATTTAACAAAACTTTGAAAGTGTTTGAGCCATTTCAGAAATAAATCCGTTGTCATCCATCCTGATGGTTGAGCTACACCTAAAGTGCCAGGAGGTGCTTCATCGACCAATTCATTTTTCATATTTTTCCTAGAAACTCAATATAAGATGCAAATTTCAGAGGATTAGGGGTCCAAATTCACTAGCAGCCAAAGAGAGATACGTTAAAAAAATAATTTTGAGATATTCAAACAGTCCGTTGAGGGTCAAGAAGGTCGATAGCCAGGTTCTGATGGTACTCATTCGATGCGCTAGACATCTAGGTATGCATTTCATGCAGTTTAGATGCAGATTTCAGAGAATTAGGGGTCCAAATTCACTAGCAGCCAAAGATAGATTTAGAAAAAAATAATTTTGAGATTTTCAAACAGTCCGTTGAGGGTTAAGAAGGTCGATAGCCAGGTTCTGATGGTACTCATTCGATGCGCTAGACATCTAGGTATGCATTTCATGCAGTTTAGATGCAGATTTCAGAGGCTTAGGGGTCTAAATTCACTAGTAGCCAAAGATTTCAGAGGATTAGGGGTCTAAATTCACTAGTAGCCAAAGATATGATGTAGAAATGTAAAAAAATATTTTTGAGATTTTCAAACAGTCCGTTGAGGGTTAAGAAGGTCGTTAGCCAGGTTCTGATGGTACTCATTTGATGCGCTAGACATCTAGGTATGCATTTCATGCAGTTTAAATGCAGATTTCAGAGGATTAGGGGTCCAAATTCACTAGCAGCCAAAGAGAGATACGTTAAAAAACCATACTTTTCTCTTAGTTTTCGAACCGCCATTAGAGCTTCCGAAATATCTTCACGGCTGCTATATGTATGACTGTGAGCGAGCTGGGAATTGTACAATTGAAATATACACATTTTGTTACACTTATGTGATAGAAAAGTAAAAAAAAACATCCTTACCGGTCCATAAATAACAGAGTAACATACTGTTCAGAAAACTAGAAAAAGTGTTAAACAAATCATGACGTGTTTCAATCGTCCCCGGTCTACCCTACTTTAGTCATTTTTACAAAATTACCTGCCCCGGTCATACATACCTATGATTAACAATTTACAGTTCTCAAGCTAATTTCTATACAACTTAATTCACAATGAAATTCATGACAAAGTTTATCTATTTTAGTACATTTATTATATTTTATCTTATTTTTTACAAATATGGACACCCCACCATGAATAAAATCCTTAAAAGCTATATTTTCTACCTCACTATTATTCAGCCATGTTTCAGAAAAAATCATTACATCAGGGCTGTATGATTCTGCAAGAACTTGTATTTTTGACATTTTATTCCTAATACACCTACAATTTAGATGCATTTTAAAATCTTTTTCTAACATATTACAGTTATTTAGTTTATTTTTTGTGACATTTGGCCTAAAAAATAATTTATAGTCAGTGATTGCTGCATACTTGTTTCCATATTTACTTGGTCTATTGAGATATTGGATGCAGACTGAGATTCAGTTTTTGTTAAGTATATCAGGTTATCTATTTGTTTCAATCTTAAAGTTATTCCAACATCAATATACTTCAAGATATCAGGTGACAAGGATTTGCGTTTTGAGTACATATTTTTGGTATATGAATTTACATCAATTACCTTGACTCCCGGTGAGTGTGATGCCAATCCGTACATTTGGTCATTGATAGCATGCTTCTTGCAATTGTCCTTATTACTAGATATATTACTGTACCTATATGGTAGTGTAGTCAATGTCAAGTTAATATATATACTATCACAATGATAGATCAAAGATTTGATTATTGAGATGTCATATTTATATAAATGAGAAGTTATTACAACAATATCATCTCCTTTGCTCATTTTTGAGGTGTTATTTTTGACATTAATATTATTACATTATATTAATACAGTTATACAGAAAAGTGGTATTAAAAGAGACAGGTGCAAGCCTCTCTCTTTTGATATAGACCCCATATAGGGACAAAACTTGCTGTGGATGATGTAAAAAATATGTATTCCAGTGGTTTGGGCTGTGCGTTGATAGATCACTATATCAGTCAGTCAGTCACCTTTGAGTTTTATGTATTTAGATTTTAATAACTATTTTCTATAAAAAACCCCTCTATAACATTTCAGACTCGCATGACGGAGCTACTATCAGTGGAGCCGCGCCCAGCCAAGTTCATCGAGCAAGGGACCGCCATACTTGATACCTGAGGCTAGCGCTGATGTAAGTAGATTTTTATAATTAACTAGCTTTTGCCCACGGCTTCGCTCGCCTTATTATACACATAACCTTACTCTTGATCACTCTTTTAAAAAAATGCATCAAAATCCGTGTGTAGTGTACGGAACAAAGTTGTATAAGTACCTACAATTTTGCTAAATAAAGTTATCTTTATCTGTGTAGTTTTAGAGATCTAAGCATACATATACATACATACATAATATATACAGACATAGGGACAGATGCGGGAAGAGACTTACTATGTAGTGATTGGAAATAGTGTAGTGTACGAATAGGTATTTACATTTTGTACATTATCTGTGTTGATCGAATAATAGATAAGCGTGCTAGACAGAACACTACAACGATGCTTAACATCAGGCGAGTTGAGACCAACCGTGAGCCTTGCTTGCATTAAAAATTTCGTAATCTTCTACACCACTATATCATTTCTATATGAAAATTAAGCGAATGAATCAAGAATTTTTTATAAAATTTCAGGTGACATGGCGTATCGAGCATCTCAATGTGAAGTGGGAAGGAGTACGCTTGCTGCTGAGTCCAGAACAACAGCACCGAGACGGAGAAATATCTGATACCGTTGGTCAGTATAACCATGCATTATAACTTAAGTTATACCTCTTAGTTATATAAGACATTGTAGAAAAGGTGTATAAAGTTTTTATTTATCTGTTTGTATAAATTAATCAAAAATAATTAATGTACCTAATTTGCTCCGAAAACCACCTGAATCCGAAGATTTATTTTCAGTTAAACTCAGACAGAAAATACAGCTAGCGCCATCTAGTTACGTTTTGTGGTACTATGTAATAGGAAACCAAACGGTAAGCAAATGTTAGGCGCGAGTAGTTTGTAGATATGGTTATAGATGGCGCTTCTTTTCCATTGTATTAGTTTTATAGAAATGCATAAACTTTTACGTGTCTGATTCGAAAATCATCGAAAAACTGTGAAAGAAGGAAATTTAATAACAATGATACAAATAGAGCATTTAGGATGAACTTAGAACTGATACAAAATGCTAGTTCTTGAACCTTCTACCATAGATCACTAATTAGTTTCTAATTTACTCATTTTGAAGGAAATAAGGATACTTAGTTAGAAAAAATGGTTTGCTTCTTCTTTCTTATCCAATGAGAGTGGCCAACTCTAGTGTCGAGAGTTAATCAACAGCTCTGACATGGTTTAAGTACTAATAACTTAATTGTTTGCTACAAGAAATAAAGCATACTATAACATGACTGGCCTGTTAGCTTAGTTGGTAGTGGCCATATATTACTCTATGGTAGTGGCTCTATCTTCTAATCTAGAGGTTGCGGGTTCGATTCCCGTATGACACAAATATTTATGAACTTTAAAATTAATAATTACTTGTGTTGAGTCTGGTCGTTTGTATGTACATATAATATATTTACAAAAAAAAGGAAAGTATACAAGTATTATATCCGTTATCTAGTACCCACGACACAAGCGCTTGCTTAGTGCGGGGCTAGATGGCGAGGTGTGCAATGTCCCGGAATATTTATTTATTATTTATTTATTTACTTGTGCCATGCGGGGGAATCGAACCCGCGACCCCTAGATCAGAAGGCAGAGCCACTACCAACTAAGCTAACAGGCCAGTCAATAATACAGTAATACTGTACCTAGACAGGTTGGCACGGTACAGCCGAGTTGGTGAAGAAGGGGTTCCCAAAAATGAAACATTTTTATAGGAACCAAGGACGTTTATTCGCCTACATGACTACGCTAATACTAACTTAAAATATTTAAAATAAAACTTAGTTGCATACTACACAAAAAAGGGTCAAAGACAAAGTGCTTGCACATGTTTGTGCGGGCCGGAATCGGACCGCGCTGCAGGACCTTGGAGCCGTCTGGAGTGTTGACCAAAAAAACATTTAAATGGTTTCTGCAGATGGCATAACATAACTACCTACATTTTTTTGTTGTGCTTTCCTAGCAATAATTTAGTGTTTGGTAGGTATGTTTGTTTGTTAAGGTATCTGTCATGTTGTTGTTTGTACGCCATCGACTTTTGACATGTTTCTTTCCTAGCGATCTTTAGTAAGGTTGCCTGGAAGAGATCGCTCTACGCGATAAGGCCGCCCAATGTACCTATATTACGTAATATTTCTGTAAATTGTTTTGTATTTTTGTTTTCTGGGGTACAATAAAGCCATATTGATTAATTTGAAAACCCCTGATTTTTTACAAAGAATGGGTTTGCGACCGTAATTCGCCTGATGGTAAGCAATCATTACGATCTAGGATGGAACGTGCTTACCCAGTAAGAACCGATTCACTTTCGCTTTGAAGATCGCTGCCACCTATCACGAGCTTATCACTAAACTACGCGAGCATAAGGTAAGGTTTTCATATATTCTCATAAAAAAACGGAGGACTTTCAATTACCCTGTATGATTTGAGAATTACCCGCCTACGCGTGGCGGTTGCACGAAAAACGGGTTTGATTCGGTATCTATATATAATACTAGCTGGTGCCCGCGACTTCTTCCGCGTGGAATAGTTATTACCATAAAAACGGTTCTAGTGAGTTAATATTAAAAGATAGACATATGTTTACTTTCGCGGACATTTTGTTAGATCATTTTATAATCATTTAATAATCATTTATTAAAAAACACATTTCATGAACACAGTATTATAATTATGTTACAGTATGGCATACAATGTTGCTATTAACAATTTACATGTATACAATTTATTTTTTATTTTTATTTTATTTTATAAGTACATATTTTTTTGATATCTTGAACCGTTTTCGCTGCGCACGCAACGGCAGCTTCAAAGATGAATATTTTTTCCCGTTTTTTCCACATTTTCCATTGTTTCTACGCTCCTATTAGTTAGCAATTGTATGTCTCTTATGGTGGCAAATTTAAGCAATAAATAAACGCGTACTGTGCGCACATATCAAGGCACCATTGTCATAAATAAAGTGTATAGCAAGTGGTCTGCTTTTGATGAGGACAGTAAAATAATGAAGGTAGATTGTATACATAACAAAAATAAATATTATTAGGCATGTGACGATGCCCAGCATAAACAATGAGCGATGCGTTGTCAACTTCTCGCGAGTCTCGTCCTATCAGAGCCCAGGATACCGTATCAACCAATCAGAGCACCTGTTACCTACTTCACCATTTGGTCACCAGAGAGGGTGGTGGGTCACCTTCAGTCGCGTCGTTACTTCTCGAAGTGAGCACACGTTCTTCGAATTAACGCTTTTTCAAGCATTCTCAATTAATTTTCAAAAAATATTAAATCTTAACTCTTGTTTATGGATAAAAATTTCAGTAAAGTAAATCGAAAGGATTTCTAAGAAATCTAAAGCA
This sequence comes from Macaria liturata, assembly GCA_964023185.1. Lineage (NCBI taxonomy): Eukaryota > Metazoa > Arthropoda > Insecta > Lepidoptera > Geometridae > Macaria > Macaria liturata. The sequence goes on along the minus strand of OZ026828.1, from coordinate 9,151,566 downwards.
GAAAAATCTTATGTGTATTTCTTGTAAATTCAGTGCAGATTTATAGTTTTTTAAATGCAACGGGTTTTTTCAAAAACCCAATGGACTATTAAAGTGTGTGATTTAGTGCTATTCTGATATATTTAAATATAACGGATTTTGGTAAAAACCTTATGGACTATTTCGTGCGTGAAAAGTGCAAAATGGAGTCATTTAAACCTAACGGTTTTTCAGAAAACCTATTGGACTGTTATAGTGTGTGAATTAGTGCTATTCTGAAATATTTAATTTATTCCAACGGTATTTTTCGGGAACTGTCATAGTGCGTGAATAAGTGCTATTTGCCAATAGCATACGGGTGTACAATGTTTTCGCGGGGCCCGGTGGCTCATCGATAATCGGGTCGGCGAAGATCGTATCATCTCGTCTTCGGCAGATCAAGATTTCGGCAGCAAGCGCCTGTGTGCTACTTCGCACGGGTTCACTGATGCAGAGGCAGCTCGTGCTAAACGGCAGCGGCGCGGTACTGAGCGGCCGTGGTCTTCAAATAGAAGTGATTTGGTGAGTCCATTCCAATTTGATTTATATAAATATCTAAAATATCAAGCCTTTCTTATTCAAAGCTTGATAGACCAGATCGGCTTCTTGAGAATTATTGTTCAATATCTCCAAGCTAGCATTTACGACAGTAATTGAGTTGAAAAGTAGCTCGACATGTGCAACACAACACAAATACAAATAACAAAGTACAATTACTTTCAAATTATTCGTGAAATTTCGATCATCCTTTACCGGTGTAGTTTCCTTGCGCCTAGCCCAACGGTTGCGGTTGCATTAAATCACCTTGCACTGGGTGATACAATCGCCTATTATGAAACTACAATGTACTACGTTATAAAACCTTCATTGTAAAGCCCCAACAACAACAAGCCTCAATCTGTTCAAGTCAGTACCCTGAACATAATGGACAACTCGTGTGTTATATATTTATAGTTATTTACACTTATAAGTAATATGTGTTATTTGTTATTATATACATAATATTGAATATTTCATTGTTTGTATATATATTTTCTCTGTTTTGGACACCCCATCCTTTATTTTTCTTTCGATTCCTGTCCATCCTACGGTTGCCTGGAAGAAATCGCTATTAGCGATAAGACCGCCAGTTGTAGTTTGTGTTTCTGTTTGTCTTTTTTTTCTCAATGTGTGTTACAATAAAGAGTTTTATCTATCTATCTATCTATCAGTTTTCTAAACATATGTTGTATGACTGATTTATTTAATCGACTAATTAAATTTTCGTCATGATTTCATCTGCCTTACTTTTTCTTTTCTATTTATTCGACTGCCTATTTCTCTTTCATTTTACCAATACTTATTTTATTTGAAAGCAACCCTGACAATATACTCACTCATAAAATTAGGTATACATGTATATCTTCAAACATCTTGAGATGTGTCATTTTAATCATTATTAATGGCTATTAAGATATATTTTTTTATTATTTTTTCGTGTTTAATTAGTATTTTGATAATACACTTAATCATTGTACTTCTTCCAAAACTTTTAAATTGATGAAATTTATATTGTTCAGCAAAAAGTTTCAACAATGACCAAGTAAGTTTTGTTACCTAAATAACGTACAAAAATATACGATTTCACCTTTTGTCCGCTGCTCTTTACGAGCTACGAGCTAGTAAATCGATTGGAGTATCGAATCGAATATCGATTGAGCGTGTATTGAATTATTCAGAAGCGGAGTCGCTTGTTTGACGCCAAATTATTTCATCCCAAACTATACTCCATTTTAATCCCTATGTCATAGCAATAAGGTTTATATTTTGTAGGTTTATATTTTTTTATTGTTTGAAAATCTCAAAATTAATATTTTAACGTATCTCTCCTTGGCTGCTAGTGAATTTGGACCCTTAATCCTCTGAAATCTGCATCTAAACTGCATCTGAAATGCATACCTAGATGTCTAGCGCATATAATGAGTACCATCAGAACTTGGCTATCGACCTTCTTAACCCTCAACGGACTGTTTAAAAATCTCAAAATTATTTTTTTACAAATCTATCTTTGGCTGCTAGTGAATTTGGACCTCTAATCCTCTGAAATCTTTATCTAAACTGCACAAAATGCATACCTAGATGTATACCTTGATAATTAAGTATGCGACCTTGTTCCTAATCCAGAAAAGCCTAAATTATGATAATGTTATTAAAAACTGAACTTTGAGGAGTACAATTGAAGAAATCAATGTAGATCTGATTTAAGATGAGTTTAGATGTTTTACAATAGAATATCACTACTTTTGTGAGACCAATTATATAACAAATTATAACAATGAACTAGATCGAATATGAGCCTAGGTTCCTTTAATTTCGGGAATTAGTTAAGCTGGCCACACTTTCTGCAATGACCATGCCGAATCGACATTAGGATTGTATTTTACTTTTTTACATTTTCTGGCATCGCACGACTTGCGCATTAAGCCAAAAAATTAAAAAACCAAAGGATGTAGAATCCGACGGTTACAAGTATTTCCTGTATTTTTTTTATTGTCTGACAACAAAGTAATAGCGCGTTTCATCTCTTTAGCATTTAGTTTTCTTTCTTGCTCATCCTTTTTCATTGCTTTGTTCCTTTCTTAGTCTTCCAATCTATTTTTTTCTGGGGTATCTGTATATATTCTTGATTTTCCGGGCTCTTGTCCTTTCTTTGTCTTTTTTTGATTATTTTTGTTTACTTTTGGATATGGACGGACTGCTTCTGGGGTAATAATATTGACAGCTGACGAAGATGTTAATTCAACCTGCTTTGATGTCACACATGACCTTGAAAGCCCAGGCTTTGATATGGGATGGTTAGGTGGTGATTCAACTGACCTTGGCGTAACACATGATGTTGAACGCCCAGGGTCTGATCTGGGATCTTGTTCAGGGGCACCATTTCTTCGGGGATCATGTTCAGCAAAGAAGGTGACGATCTTGGTCCTAAACCTTGTACCTGATGAGCCACTCCTTCAAGTACAATTGGTTGTTCAGGGACATCTGGACCGGCCGAGCTATAAACTTGGACGGCAGTGAAATCATCGTCACTGAACACCAATTTGTTGAATGGATAAATACCGGTTTTTTCAAAGGCACTTGTGATGTTCTTGCCAGTGAATGATTCAAAATAGGCATGTTTCGCAAGTTTTGGAATATTGTAAATATTCAGCGTTTTCCCAGGGTTACTCACATGCCAATCATTGAACGCCACTGTTAATTTAGCTTTGAATGGACCAAATACGCCAACGTCCAGTGGCTGGAGACGGTGCGTGGTATGCGGCGGGAATGACATGTAAATAATACCATTATCACGAGCATAGTCCACTGCTGCTAAAGAGACGTGGCTCTCGTGGTTATCAACCAGAAGCAGAATAGGATTATCCTTAGAGCAGCAGGTTTTCTTTTGGATGTGTTTCAGTACGTCCAGAAATATATAGGAATTTATATATATCTATTTATACGCAGGGATCGTCATTGGGAAATACCTTGTTTCTGGTATTTCTCAATGACTTATGCCTTAGTGGAATTAAAGGAGAAGTAATCCAGTATGCAGATGATACGACAGTGATTATAACCGCTGACTTACATGAAGAACTTCAGAAATGTATAAATAAAACTTTAAGAGAGTTAGAAAACTGGTTTACGGTGAATGGTCTGAAACTGAATACTGATAAAACGAATATAATGTTCTTCAATGCTGTATCACCAAACTTTAAAGAAGCTCCATTAATATTAGAGAATGGAACTGAATGTGTATATGCAAAGCATGTAAAGCTATTAGGATTCGATTTAGATCCCTCCTTAACATGGAAAGAACATATTGATAATACTTGTAAAAAAATGGCTAAAGGGGTTTATGCATTAAAACAGTTGAAACCAATAACAAGCCCAGAGCACCTAAAGGAAACTTATTATTCATACATACACTCTATACTTTCATACGGCATAAGTATATGGGGCAATGCTACAAACTTTGAAAGAGTGTTAATAATGCAGAAACGAGCAATAAGAGTACTTGTGGGAGGTAGATATAGAGAGTCTTGTAGAAACCATTTCAAAGAGTTGAAGATATTGACGTCAGTGTCGCAATATATATTAGAGATTGTAAAGTTTGTAAAAAGAAATCCACATTTGTTTAAACTTAAGACTTATAACTCAAATAGATCCAAGATAAACAGAGTATTGTTAAAACCTACTGTGCCTAGGCTGTGTATGACTAAGAAACTACCCACTATAATGGGAGAGAAACTGTTCAATAAACTCCCCGCACACATTCAGTCTTTAAATAATGATCAGCAATTTTGCAATAGCGTCAAACAATTATTGTTAGATCAGACACTATACAGTTTTAAAGAATACTTTGAAAATGACTACAGTCAACTAGCAACTGATTCTAATCTTGCTTAGAAATTAAGTATGTAATTAACTACTAGGTAAGGAGTGTGATACCAAATTGTCATTTTAGCCCCTATACAGCTAAAGTAACAGTACCAAGATTTATTTAAGTTGACATATTGTATGATTACATATCTATTATTACCTATGTTTGACATGTTTTTAATAACAAAAATTTTCATTAAGTATGTTATTAATAAAACTTGACATTGTAACTTCAAAAATTTTATTAAAACTAAATGTTATAAATTCAATTTGACGAGATATTGTAATTTGTGTAGCATATTCTATGATATTAGTACTTATACCTATGTTACAACTTTACATTATCAATAAAGATTCTTTATCTTTATCTTTATCTTTTATCCACCCACTTTTTGTAGCTAGTCCTAGACTGCCTTCTATAGCACCTTCCATGAAGCGATCCTTAAAATGGACTCTCGGGAATATAAATAGAGGTGGAATTGTGTTACCACTTGCTGAAATGATTCCCCCAAACGTAACAAGTTCGCCTCTTTCGGCCGAAACAAGTTGTCCAATCTGCTTTTGCTTTTTATCGGCCAAGACTTTTGGCGTATCCAGCACTGTTGATATCCCCGATTCATCAAAATTATAAATCCTATCAGCAGTTAGTTTATGTTTGACATAAACCGATTCAAGATTGGTAAAGAAGCGATCGACGGCTGTCTTGTTGAACCCGTATAATCTCGCAGCACTGGTGTTTTCAGGTTTTCTTAGACTCAGGTCTGTATTTCTTTGGCGAAAACCATGCACCTAATCTATCCCTCCCATTTTGTTAATATCCCAAGACGGTGGGTACTTCAGGTTGTTAGCTTTGACAAATTCATACGCAAGTCTTCTTACCTGTACAAGTGTTAGTCCATAGTGCATTTTTAAGCAGTTACTGATATACTTGGCTAAAAGAGCCTCTTCATCCTTTGAAAATACTTGTTTGGTGGCAAACTTGTTGCAGAATGCTCGTGCAGGAATGTGGTCTTCTTTTTTATCTTCTCGAGACTTCACCAAGCGACTCATAAGAGTTGATGGTTTGATATTATATTTTTCAGCGGATTTTCTGATAGACAACGTTTTGTTTACGACCTCTTTTATAGCTTCTGTCATCGCATCTTCATCTATATCAGAACATCTAGTATTCTTTTTCTCGTATTTTCGCGGCATGATTCTGTAACATAATTATTTATACATTTATTTATTATTTTCGTTACATCACATTTTTATTTTTATTTTTTTATGGTACTGGGGTGCCTTCGTATAGTGCGAAGCCACCCCACCACATGCTGTACGAAGGTACCCCAACCGCCATATTCAACAATCAATTTATAATAAAATTAATTGTTAGATTTATGCTGAAATTTACGTTAACATCATGAAATAGGCAAGCAGTACTATATAATTAATAAATGGCTCTAATTAAATAACTTAATTTTACAGGTAATAAACGAATTCAAAAATTTATCGAAAAGTTACTTACGGAGCGCGGAAACATGTTTCGTCATGTCATGGCCAAGGTCACGCGCCGACTGCCGGCCGCTTCCGCGCCAGTGTTACCATCGCAGAATCAAGGATTCTGCCACGCGTTTTTTTAAATTGGGTCAAATTTTGCCACACTAATCGCTAAATCTGCCATTTTTTCTGCCACATACTTTTACAACGAAAAACACTGTATTACCAACAAATTTGTCGATTTGAATAGAAGGGCAATTCCTACGACTCTAGATTGCATGTCATCTCGAATGAGATGACAAAATATCAGTTTTCCTTTTCTAAAATCTCGATGTTCGAGATATCTCGAAGCCTGGCATTCGACATTCTATGATATTTCACGATTGAGAATCATTTCAGTTCATTTACTCATCCAATTTGGGCAATTTGCATGCGAGATTGACAACCTCGAAGTTCGACATGAAAATCTAACTTTTCAGAATTAGGGTAGTAGTAAGTATCTATAAGATGATTGGAAAGAAAAAGCTAGTTAAATTTATATTTATATTTTAATCATAGGCACTATTTTTTTAATCACTTATAAAATCTTACGTCTTTACTCTTCATTATCAGAATTATCTGCAATCACGTCATCTGTCTTCTCATATACTGATTTTGATCCCATTTTTTGAAACATATTTTTGGATGGTTTAAAGGAAACAATCACCTTGTTCCTTTACACCTTATTTACAATATTTTTTAAAATAACCAAATTATACTTTATAGTATATACTATAAGGTCCATATTAGTAAAACATACGTAAACTAACAGATAATTGGGGAAATATCTATTTTGAAATGAGATACATCCGGGGAATCCCCGACATTTGACCTCAAAACTGGCTGCCAAAGATGAGTTGCCAGTACGATGAAATCACTTCTAACCAAGTAGCGTGTAATAACACAGAGTACATAATGTTAGTAGTGTGATACAAGTAGTTTTTCCCTATAATTTTTAATTGCATGATGATACATCTTGATTCGGCCAAATTCTGCCCATTTTCCAATTCGTCGACAGTGTCTGCCACACTCGAAATTTCACCGTCGATTCGGTCAAAAAGGCAGAATTCTGCCACAAATGGTAACACTGTTCCGCGCGCGTGGGGCTTCTTTGTATGTATGGCCTCACGCACACTATAATAATAACGCGATAGCTTTTTGCCAGGCGGAACGCGGGACGCTGTATGAACCCTCCCCCTGTGCGAACCCTCCCCACTCTCCCCTAAGCACATTTTTCGGCATGAACGTGACGTAATATTTTTTTAAATCATAGGTACGTATAGCAAAAAACCTAATGTTTAAGGAAATAAAAGAAAATTTCGTGATTTTTTTTATATTTTGTTTTATCAAGACAAGAAATTTACAAAAAAATTTAAACTCGAATACTAATGGTAAGATTTTTACTCATAAGAAAACAAAATTAAGCATGTTTCTCATTACAATCTAAACAGAATCCCTTTTCACACCTTATCTAGCCAATAATCCTTCATTTTTCAATTTGATATAGCACCCAGTGCATCTTTTTCGTACGAGTTTATTATGCGCATTTCGTGGGATTTCTTGCATCTTCTTGTCGGACTAGAAGTTCTTGTACTTGTAAAACTGTCAACTTAGCCCTTAAAAGTATTACTTAAGTTTGCTTTAAAAAAATATATATCTTGTAGATAAGTACACTAATATGCAGGCAAAAATAGAAAAAAAAATATTTTTTTTACTTATTTATTAAAAAAAAACCTTATGTTGCAGATTTACAACACTATGCATTTACTGTTCACGTAAATTATTTACATGTGAAATTCTTTGAAACAATTCTTGGCTTTAGTTAGGCAAAGGGCTACCCCACACTTCTCACACTTAGTTTGTGTGTATCCATTACAGTTAGGCATTTTACACCTGCTTCGAACTCATTTATCAGGCCAGTGACCTACGCTATCCGTTCTTATGTCTTTAGGAGGAACATGTTGAGTAGGCCCTCGTCTTTTTTTTTGCTTGAATTTCCATTTCAATACTGGTGCTGGGTCTTCCTCGTTTATTGCAGAGTGCAGCTGCATCATTGACATTGGCTAACACTTCAGCGAGTTCCAGTCTATAACCCGTGGCGCGTCCCGCGTACACAAAATATAAGTTACCAAAATGTCCGCCCACTTTGTTGTAACGTAATGTGCCTACTAGGTTTTATTATTAAAATAAAAAAGGCAACGTTAACTTACAATATGTTTACTAAAACAATAAAAAAATACAATTTTACTCAATAAAACAAAAAAACTAACTTAGGTCCGATGCCTAGGGTCACTGTTGGCGTTCAGAGACAAAATCGTTGTACTTCCCTGACTACACACGAAATGTTGAGCTTGGGAATATGAAGGTGACACCGGTAGGCGTCTGGGTCGAAGTTCGTCCTCGCGCGAGGTGGCACGGAGAACGAGTGTGGAGATGCAGAGCAAGGATTCTCACGCCCGCGAATCAGCAACCACTGCGAATACGAAGGTGACCCTTCGTTCTTCGAAGGTGCCCCCTGGCGATGTTGCGGTTATGGTGCGAGGCTGCGACCGAAGAGCATGGGAGGGATATGATCCCGTACTTAGGTCCCCAAATCGGGGATTTACACTGCACTAACAGTATGGAATCGAAATACTTAAAAAGTAAGCAAATCGCGAAATAAATCGTTAATGAACATGAACATGAACATAGGTACCGCACCCAGCCAGGACAAGCCTGCTCCGGTCAAACCGGCATACCGGGGGGCACGAGGTTGTGGAGCGTAGGTTTGTGCTAACGCTCCGGGATGGTAGTCGACCGGCTATGCAGCCAGACGCCGATTTGGAGAAAGTTGTTATTAAGGATAGGGATAAGCGTTAGTAAAAATTGGTGTTCGTTGATTATTGAGTTGACCCATCTTGGGGTTTGTTAGTGTTTGGCTTTGCAAGAGCTATCTTAACCCGTTCGCTGTGTAATGTTGGTCCTATTGTGAGTAATCATAACCGCTTCGGGTGTAGTAGGTGGATCTTAAATGTGGGTCGAATAGATCCTATGTCGCTAAGGGAAAAAACTGCGGCATTCTTGTTGGTCTTCCGTTGCTTCGATCTCTTGCAAACGGCACCGGCACTCTTTAAGTTTGTTTCTAACCTCTATATCTTGAGGATGATGCTTATAATGGAACTTCGCCTTCTGTAGGTTTGTAATTTCCTCTAGTAAAGTTTCTTGGTATTTTTCTCGAGTGGTGGTACTTTGAAGCATCTCGTAGTTTAGGGTTTTGTAGTCAAACTCGTTCGCAACGTTGGCCCTGGTTAGTCTTATTGGAGATCTTGTAGAGTCCCTATTGGAATTTAACGTGAGGGGCTTCAGGTTTCCCCATATGATTCTATGATAAAGATAAAGAATCTATATTGGTAATGTAAAGTTGTAACATACATAGGTATAGGTATAAGTACTAATATCACAGAATATGCTACACAAATTACAATATCTCGTCAAATTGAATTTATAACATTTAGTTTTTATAAAATTTTTGAAGTTACATTATGTCCAGTTTTATTAATAAAATAATGAAAATTTTTGTTATTAAAATCATGTCAAACATAATAATAGGTATGTAATCATACAATATGTCAACTTAAATAAATCTTGGTACTGTCACTATGGTCAGATAGGATTGTTATTTCACCTTTGATGTAATTAAAAATCTGGTTGTTTTTGGCATCTGTCATTATGTGGTCTATTTGCGATGTTTTGTTTCCCGACGTCCAAGTCATTTTACAGCTGCGCTGGCCGAATGATGTGTCCAATCGGAGATTTTCCCGTGCAATTAGATCTAATAAGATGTCTCCGTTGTCGTTACTTGTTTGGTGTGAGAGATTTTTGCCTATTTGATTTTTATCGCGAAGTTCGTGTGTATCTGTGAGTCCTATGTGGGCGTTGAAGTCACCTAGTATGATTGTTATTGAGTTCCTTGGTTTGTTCTTGGTCAGTTGTAGTAGCCGAGTCGCGTCGTTTGCTGCTGATGACGTTGAATTGGACCAGTGCGTTGTGGTAATGAATAGAGAGGCTCCACTGCTTTTGTATCTATTGAAGCAACCATATTGTTTGTGTTTGCTTTTGTCCAGTTCAGCCTTAGGCCGCTGCTTTTTCTTATGAGAATAGCTAGGCCTCTTCTGCTGTTGTTTCCGCTTAGGTGCCACGTATAGTGACTAGATTTGTAGGTCCCGGATTTTAAGTGAGTTTCCTGTAGGCAGGCAATATGGATAGATTTTCCGTCTAGAAACTCGTCGATCTCTCGTTTTTTAGTCATTGTTGCGGCGCCTCTAACATTCCATGTGGCAATGTTTATGTTTTCATTTACTACCTGTTTTTTTGTTGCTTGGTGTGGCCTGGGGCGGGCAAGTCTGTATCCGGACTCATCTGGTATCTCCTCTGGAGGCTAGTTCCAAGAGTTAGACTAAGGTCGTTTTGCGTGGTGCACTTATTACTCCTAGGTGATTTTCAAAGCAATCAAAGTGGTTCCCCGTAAATATTAGACCTATGCTACCTGCGGCGTCGTTTGGTGCCTTAGGAGAGAAACATACTGTTTCTTGTAGCGGGGTTTTTTGAAAGATTTTCACGTTAATACTATAATATTCCGCTGCCGCTATAAGTATGTCTGTGCCGCCCCATGTATCATCTTGGTATTGTGATAGAATGTAGTTCCCGGTTTGTTCGCTTTGTGCTGAACTATCTATATTACTTCTGATCGCTAGGTACATTTGCTCAACGTGGCGTGCGAGGTTTCGTCGAATGTGTTGCTATAGCGCGATACAAGCAGTTGCCGTCTCCTGGTATTTTTACGATAGGGTTCCCTATTTCCAAATCGGCTTTGTGCCTTACCGTGGCGGTATCGCAGAAGACGGGGTGCCGTGGCTAGCTCGTGATATCTTTCAGGTATGCGCGTGATCCTTATTGTTGAGGTTTGTTGCGAGGCTGTGAAGGAAGCTTATTTACTATGTATTTGTATTAGTTAACTGGTATATCATGCACTATATAAACAAATAGTTGAGGCCATTTGTAAAAAATGTCTTCATTTATCTCTACTCTAGCAGGCAAACACCCCACTGTGCTAGCTCCCAGCGTAGGTACCAATTTTTTTGCCCGTCGCTCCTCGAATTCTAGGAAGGATTACGATACTTTTGTTTACAAGTGGACAAAGGCCCTATCTGCAACATGTGCAGACCATCAGAGCTGTTTCAAGAGAAACGCCTCAGAAACAACCCCCATTTATAGCCATGACCGCGCCGGTTATTCAAAAACAAAACGCAACAAAACGAGGTTTCTTTTTTTTTTTTTAGAAGTATTATTTTTCTATACCTATTATATCTTAAAATTGCTAAGCGCGGCAGATGTGAGCGTGTTGAAATCGTAGGAATGGAAAAGCCTGGAATGTTCCCAGTAAATAAGGCATAATATTTTAGGTGCTTCACTAGTAAATAATGCTAAGCTTCAACATGAACATGAGCCTGAACCTAACAAATGCAATCGGTTTAGTACTTAGTATATAGGGGCGACCTGGACTTTACCTTACCGAGGTCTTTTATTGAGGTAGATTTCTACCGATATGGCGAGGTGCCGCAAGTCGCTGAGATGCATTAATATAATCTTTACTTACTTTCAGGAGTGATTTATTTTTTAGTTTTAATAGTGATTCCTAGGGAGTAAAATAAAAATGAGATATGTAAATAAAAGCCCCGTGTGAGGGGGTTTTTACTGCAGTCTGTGTAGAATCGGATAAGCTAGTTACGCGTAGGTTTGATCTGTAAGTAACCGATGTTTGAAAACAGACTTGTCCCTCGTGGCAGACGTCTAGACAATATTCTAGGATATTGAGGAAGGAGAGATAGAAGAAAAGGGGTTTAGGCCGCGTGTGGCTAATATGGAACAAGCTCACCGAGTTTTCCTTTTGTTGGAGTGGGTTACCCCGCGCTGGGCGCTGGTACCGCTGTTCCCGGTGGCCTCTGATGGCAATGACGCGGGTCACGTACACTGGTTGTCACTCACGTCTCACTGATACATGTAAAGATTATAAACACGCGTTGCACGGAACTTGATTGATAGGCACTTTTCGCGGGGCCAGAGAATTGACCTGAGCTAGGGATAGGGACCGTCAAGCTTTGCTCGCAGCGACTGCGCCAGCCGCTGGCAGATGTTGTGCCTATTGTTTAATAGATCCATTGTATTGACGAGGCTCTATTGATCGTTCCCGAAAGCGACCGCTCGTCACGGGAGACTCAATCGCGAAATAAATCGTTAATTAACAAAAAGTAACAACGAGATGCGTTGGCCTTAAGATAGTGAAGGCCGACTGGCAAACTCCTCCGCTAGAAAGCACAAAATACAAGGGAACGAATTTTGCTATCGCGTTTTGTGTAGACGCAATAAATAAATGCTACATGTAACGTTTTACCGTTACATTGTAAACAATCAAACTTGTCGGTGTCATCATAGAAAATACTAATTTAAAGCTATGTTTTACAGGTAACGATATATAATTAGTACACCATAGTTTTGCTTATGAAATTTCTGAATTCTCGCAAATGCCAAAATAATGCGATATACTCACATTTGGATTTTATGATGATTGTAAATTGCTGTTATGATTTCTTCACTACTCTGAACTCTGCACTCTACTTCACTACTCACTTTTCGACATCATATTTTGTTAACAATTACACATCCAGTTACAAAACACCCTATCACCCGTATTCACAAACGATACTATGAGGTCTCACAGCGCGCACAGGGTCCCAAAAACCTATTCATAAACAATACTTGAGTGGCGGCCGGCACTATGCGTCCTTTTAAACGCGCGCACAGCCAAGGGAGCTCGCTAGCTATTTTAACCTACGCATAGGGCTTGTCTTTATCATAGTTGTATGGCTGGTTATGTTTATATACTTGTTTACCGATTTTTGCAGCGTTTATGAAGGAGTAATAAGTGGTATTGTCTTAGAATGTTTATAATACGCCACTTTTAAGAAATAAAATAAACCATAATATGTATGTACCTCAACATTTTATTGCTTTTCAACGGTGAATGGTATTTTCTTAGAACTGGAATACAATTAATTATATTGTTTTATTTATAAGTCACTCTAAATTTTCGTTAATATACTTAAGTTTTCCTTAGTTTGCCAGTCAATATGCCATATTAAACCAAGTTAAAATTTAATACTTAAAAGCAAAATATTAACATAACAATGTTCATAATTTGTAAAGATAGTAAAACGAAATTTCTAAAATTTCACTTACCACATCGCGTCCGTAATGTATTTTTTTTAAATTGGTGTTTCTAAGTGCTGCGACATTTTTAAATACAATACCATATAGTACAAGTGTAAGCTTATTATTCAATTAAAATTAAGACGACAAATCGACAATGTTTCTAAACAAACGGTTTCAGGTCATTTTTATTTGATTTGATTGTCATTTACTCCTGTCAATCTTTTGATCCTAGAAACTAAACCTCGTTCTTGGTCTTTAGTCAGAACATATTTTTTCACCGCCTTCTTTATGTTACATTCTTGTTTTAGGTAATTTCGCAAAGTACGTCTGGGTATTTTATATATTTTTTTCTGCCTGTCGTTGAGAAAGACGTTTGTTTGCAATTTCACTTAAGGCTTTTTTCAAGTTTTCTTCAGTCCACTGGCCTCTTTTTTTCTTTGGTTGTGGATCCATATTCTAAGAAAAGGAAAACTAACATTAATATATTAAACTCTAATATATTCCCCTTTTTAATAAATTTATTACATTAATTATTAGGTACAAGTAAGAAACCTAAAAAAGGTCCCCTACAATGTAGGGGGATTAATAGTTGTGGAGGAAAAAAAAAATGTAACGTGTCTATTTAAACATGCAACTAGTTTGGCATACCTAATACACTAGAAATAAACTAAACAAACCAACTTGGTTTTATTTGTTCTTAAGTAAGTAGGTTTTAACAATACAAGCGCATTAGTCATTTTAATATATTTAGCAAAGCCCATGGGCCCCTACGTAGGCCGGGCCATACTACGGTTTTGTCATAGTGACGGAAAAAATTACATAATATCACAAATAACTAAATAATCGGTAAACTTACCATTGCATTCCAGTCTCTAATGATTACTTAATAATATGATGACAGATTCACTAGAAAACTAACGCTTTCTGCGGAGAAATTGGCAAAAACAATCACAACGAGGTTATAATCACACGACATCCACGGCATCCAGAGAGAAATGAACGAGTTTTAACAAAATGGTGGCGCGGAAGTGAGTTGGCGCCATTGCACTTATAATATAGAGTCAAGATGAATGTGGGCGCGAAATTTTGAATGTTTTAAGCAGTAGTAAGTGCGAGTTTTAAAAGTGGGCCTTCGTTGAGGCCGGGCCTTCGTATGCGCCAGTACCTTAGTACAATGTACTTTGTACGTTTCATTTATTTGTCTACTTTGTAGAACTCTTCAAATTTATAAAAAGCCTGTTCTATGAGCTATACTTTCAATTTGTGTTTGAAGACATGTACGAGTACACTAGTGGCTGCTGTGACTTTGTCCGGTAGATTGTTGTATGCGGTCGGAGCCATGACATGAGTTAACTTAGTCGACTTCACGAGAGTTCTTTTAACAGTTGTACAACATACCATCGAGGCCATGAACACATATGTCTAATAGTTAGGTCTTATATTTCTATTTATTTTTTATTTATACTTGCTGGAAGTCCAACCTTTAATTGTATAGGTTTGCAGAAAACTTGATTTCCATTCTGACCACTCAGAATGTAAACCGAACTTGATCATCATGGAAGAATACCAATTTTTCTAGAAATAGTCTGAGTATTTAAATTTTTTCTTTTTCTTTTATGATATTGAACCTTTCACATTCCTATTCAAATACTTCAATTCACTTTTTCACACACATTCACTTGAATTGTTTGAATTTGAATTAACATTCTGTTTATTCTCAACATTTTTTATCAGAAATTTGCACCATATAATCTTCGGAAGACTGACTATTTCCAATAATAATTGTTTTTGAGTAATTTCTTGTAGAATGCAGGTCATAACCTGAAAAGCTTGTTTTGTTCCCTTCCCTTGGCCTTGCCCTATCCTGGTACCAAATTTCACTGAAATCTATTCAGCTGTTTGAGTGTGAAGGAATAACAAACATATCCACATCTATTACTATTACCATTATAATATTAGTGTGATATGAGCATTATTTTATAGTTATTTATGCTGAAGGATGTAGAAACTGATTTGAAAGAAACTTTGAAGAAAGTCAGAAAAATTTACAGGTGCGCCCAAAACTACTGTTTTGGGCGCACCTGTAAATTTTTCTGACTAATAATAAAAAGGCATTGTTATGTGAGCCGGGCACAGCTAGTTATTAACCAACAATATCGCTATCAATATCCACAGCAATGTTAGTAAGGATATTTTTATCTATATCCATGACTTTGGAATCGATAGGATCCATGTCCATAACAGATGACCCACCTCCTGTTAAGTAGCGAATGTTTTCTTTTGTTTTAGACTCCCTTGCTTTTGCCTTCATGTTATACCAAAGCTTTATTAATTGTTTTGTAGATGCCTGAAACAATGAAACGTAGGTATATTAGATAAGTAACCGCCTAATACCAAAACGGTATAAGTATAGAAAAACAACATGGCACACAAATGGAGCTCTACTTATCTTACTCTATCTAATAATAAAAGTACATATACAAAACACATTATATTTACTTTATGAGTAACAATAGAGGATTCATTAAATTCCTCCGCTACACTGAAATAAATGATCGGTAATATGCACCAAAATTTCATTGATGTGTACTGTCTTGCGCAGTTCAAATGGAGAGAACTGAAATAAACAGTTTTTTTTAACAAAATGAAAACAGTACGGGCCTAACGGTTAATTTAACTGAGTATCTTTAACTGTTTTTTTTTTTTTTTTACTTGATTTAGGCTTACGCTTGACTACAACTTGCCTGATGGTAAGCAACGTTATAGTCTACGATGTAGCGCGCTTGCCTAGAAGAAACCGGTTTACTCTTTACTGTTTTAAGCTAGTTTGGTCAGTAAAGTGAAACAGTAAACGGAATCAGTAGCTCTTATCGATTGGTGAGCAGTAGCTTTTACTGTTTATAAACAGAACCTGCTACCGTTTTGTGAGTAGTTGCTACTGTTTCTCTAAAGTGAGGGGTACTGCGTTTTTCTTCCTGTTTTGAAGTGGTCCCAGAAGATGTGGAATAGTGAGAAGCACAGCAATATTACTCGTCTCTGGTTCGGGGTCTGTAAAAAGAAAGACTAGGTATTATGTATGAACAGAATAAGTTCCTCGTATAAGCTAACATAAGCTGTAATAAGATGTTTCTTTAATGAACATTGGGTGGCCTTATCGCCTTTAGGAGATTTCTTCCAGGCAACCTTTGGATGGAAAGGATTTAGAATTATAAATAGATTATATTATAGTACGTTCCATTTCGATTGGCAATAAAGTGCGTTGACCTTTCAGTGGTCTAGCAGAGATGACAAACCTTTTATGACACTGATTATAATTTGTTTTATTTTACCTACCGGTATATTTCATTTACAGGGCTTCGCATAGATATGTACCAAAAGAAAATCAAATACCTACATTTTGCCACCAAGCAGTACCAAGTAGGTAGTTTGTAGTTTTTAAAGATTTTGTTACTCAACGTTATATAATAGGTAGTGCTACAGGCATAAGCAGCGCAGGTGTTACAACTTACCATCAGGAGAGCGCTATAAAAATACTTAGGCACATAAACAACGAAAGTTCTTACTTAATGTCATTTATTTATATATATATATATATATATATATATATATATATGTATACAGGTAATATGTCCATCGTTCAAAAAGTCACGTTGTATATATATATTGTCATTCACTGCCATCACTTAATTCTTCACTGTCTGTGGAGCTTTGTGAATCAGACGAATTGCTTGTGACATTAATTATGAATCTGTCGGCAGTCTTATCTATTGTAGCATCAATTCCACGCATTTTTCTTCTTCTTTTTGAACATGCTGGATACAGTTCATCCATTTTTCTGGTGTTACTCTGGCTAAGCCATCTGTTAATAATTTTTTTACATCTGTAAATTTAAACGTGGTATTGTTTCGTGCAACAAAGCCTTTTAGATCTGCCCAGACAAGTTCAATTGGGTTAAGCTCGCAGTGGTATGGAGGCAATCTCAGCACAGTGATACCTTTTTCTTTTGCCATCTCATCAGTTACAAATTTTTCGTAGGTGTTTTTGATTGGCTTAACTTTTTGTATCAAGTAAGCTTTCGTATCTGAGGGTTCGTATGTTATGCCTTTTGAGTCTAGCCACTCTTGAATGTTTTGTTTCCTCCAAGACATCGTTGGAGTTTTTTCCAATCGTCTGGAGTGGTAACTTGCATTATCCATCACAACAACGTCGCCGCTTCTTAGTTTTTGCAGGACTTTTCCAAACCATTCTTCAAAATGGAGAGCGTCCATGCTCTCGTGATAATCACCGGTTTTCGATGATACAAATACCCATTCCATGTCCTCCAAAAAACCTTCCTCACTACCAATGTGAACCACTATTAGTCGTTTTCCTTTTCCGGTGGGATTCTTAGAGCCAGTGGACAATCCGTCCAAAAACGCTTGACGAGCTGATTGTATCGTAGTATCTTCCCACACCTTTCCCACAGTATGACCTGCGTTAACCCATGTTTCAGCAAGGTAGAAAATACGTTTACCCTCGTTTCTAAATCTTTGGATTTCTCCTAAGGAATCCTAATCCTAATCCTCCTAATCCTCCTTCGGATTCCTCCTCATTTTTTCGTTTGAAGAAAACGTATCTTTGGGCCAAGTATTTTTTACAAATTTGTAAATATTTATAATTATCTCTTGTTCTCCAACCGATAAAGAAGTAGGTTTTCTTTTTTTTATCGGAGACGTGAGAGGACCTCCAGAAGAGGTACCTGTAAATAATAATTAAACAATATTATGTTTACAATTTTTTATAGGAGAAAAAGAAATTGTAAACAAACTTAACGTGGAAACGTTAAGTATATGTTTATAATGTAAGGTGGAAGTGTGTACCACACTTCCACCCTACAGAATAAACAATGCACGCAGCAGCATTTCTTAGCTAAGGTACTTTTTAAGATTTCATTATGAGTTAGATAATGGTATTTCGCTAAAATATATACATACAGATGCGCCTACCTGCCATGACTTGTACTGGTTGGAGTATCCTTCGACGACGTGTCCATTTCCTGGACGAACCTGCTTGTTCCAAATCCATATCGACAAATAATGTCTATCTTTTTTCACAAATAACAACAAAAAAACAGATTCAATAACTAAAATTCAACAAAAATATAACGGATTCAATAACTAAAATGTAACAAAAATATTTTACGGGTCACCGAGAACGTACACACGCAAGCGCTATCCGAACACTGAACAAAATGGCGGCTTTGCCACGCGAACGCGGCCGAAGGTGACGCATCTCTGTTGTCTGACGTAACAAAATGTGTCTGGAAAAGTGACATAACTCGCGTTTTGTATTATTTTCAAAAAGTACTTTGGTTAGTGTTACAAAAAGTGTTGCAATGCTTTTTTTTTCATTTTAAGTATAATAATAATAATAAAAAGAGGTTTTCGTTACTAATATTTAAAATAAAGTATAACATAGAACACTGTTAGCGCGATAAACACTCTTATTACAAAAATCACAGTTAATAAGTATAAAGATCAAGAAAATATGACAAATAAATAATTCTAGTGTGTTCTAGTACTTTGTTTAGTTGTAATAAAATTCGATGATAAATTATTATTTTTGGGACCTATTTTTGTAAAATTGTAAGTTACATCATTTTCACTCTCAGCCACTGACTAGGGGTCAACGCACTTTATTGCCAATCGAAATGGAACGTACTATAGAATTATATATAGTAATTGGAGAACAATTAGTTTTCTTTACCTACCTACCTACCTATCCTAAAATTGATGAAGAGTGTGCCGTGAGATTTTTTAATGTATTTTTACATGAGGACACAAAACGATATAATTATTATTTTTACTCTAAAGATGTTCCTCGTATATATTATGTGATAATAGGTCCCGGAGACTCATACTTCACTCCTGGTCGGAAATACATAGTTCGTATGGAAACCAATCGCTGATGAAATGAAAATTATATATTAAAATGAAATTAAAAATGATGCGTACTTTAGAACCCTTAATACATCATTAAAAAAAATAAACATTTTGAAAATACCCGCGACTACGGTTAAAGTGGCATTTGAAAAAAGATCAAATAATTTTAAAAACCCTTGGCTGAAATAATTAATTATTATATTCAACTTCCTATTACCTATTAGTAATAAACCTAAGAAAATCTGTCGGTGGCTGCTATCATATCGACGGTTAAAAGGCAAACTGCGTCAAGAGACAATTTTTGAACTTTACAGGAGAGCCATTTAAAGATTTTTATTTCGAAAACAGAACATTATCAAGAAATGTTTATGACTCATATTTTGGTGATTCATACATAATTTCCTTACTCCTTCGTTGTTCGAAAGTAAAAACAAAACAAAACTTACCATTTACGAGATTCTTTAGTTCCTGAACAAATGAACTTTTGTTCGAGATGTTTTCAAACAGTGCAACCAACTTTTTCTTCAAAAGTGGACACTTATTTTTGAAGCTATTTTCATTTCCAGGGTACCACTGGTTGAAATCTGCTGTAAGCTAGAACAATAAATACCAGATTATATTTGTGATTAATTTTTAACAGCTATGACAATCACTGTATTATAGTTCCCGTAAGGCATGATTTAATTTTAGTTGTAATAACCGGCTAGCACTTACGTCAAAAATTACGTCGAAAAATTAGCTCGACAAGTTTCGGAAATCTGAGGTTTCCATCATCAGGAGGACGAGTCAGCACGCGCGTCCCGGTTGGCTATGACAATGACAAAACCCTGACCATCACTGATAAAAGAAACTTGTAATTGGCGGCTTGTACCTGCTACAGCATGCAATTATGGTGTCGGGAAATTTAAATTTGTCTTTGTTTTGCGTGGACAGCTTTGTAGAAGAATTACGTCGTAATCAACTACTACAAGACTGCAATGGTATTATTAGTATAATTATTATTGCAATATGTGACATTCAATGGTAATTTTTTATTTTTGATGTTGTGAATTCAAATACTTAATCTTTGCGATTAAAGTAAATAAACAGTATAGAGTAAACAATAAAAGTAAAATGAACATACCAAAGAGTGCCCCCAGGACCGTTTTAAGCATGGAAACTCCTGGAGGTAAGTATGAGTTTCTTCAGATATGACACGTTGTAGTCGCTGTTTTCTTGTTTTAGACCACTTCTCAGTGCAAAGAGCTAAATTATCTGCAGAACAATGTAGCCACTCCAAACATTCCTCTACTTCAGCTGAATCGCCGTCTTCACTGGTCGATGCACAGTCTTCTTCCGACAGTGATACTATCCTTTTGTTACCATATTCTTTCTTCTCTGCTCCTGGGGTTAGAGTTTTGTCAAGAAGAGAACGGCGCGCCCTTGGCTGATATACTTTGTTTCGGCGAAACTTCGCTTTTAGATTTGGTACTGCGTCGTAAAGCCGACCATGTGCTCGCCCTGGTCCATCAGAGGCTTTTGTGTAGTAGATTGAGCAGTTTTCAGCTGGAAATACTTGTTCTGTTTAAGGTATAAATTGAATTAAGTGACCACATTAGATGACAGATCTGTATATTTACAAAGTTTTCTCAACATGTTTTCCCTAGGAAAATGTAGAAATTTAAAGGAAACATCAACCAATCAGTAGTGCAGTTTCTGTATAAAGTTTTTCGAAATTGTTTTAAAATTTATTTAGTTAAGAATAATAAATAATTATATTGTATGCTTATAAAATAATGTATTTTATTTTTAGCATGACTTTTTTGCAATCTGTACCCAACAGCATTAGTGAGGTCACAAACTCATGTCCATGTTATTTGCATCGGGTTGTTTATACTTGTATTATAATAATATTTAATACTTACTAATTTGTTTAATCCAATGTAAAAAATGTCATTTGTTACAGGTAGGTAATTACTTTTGGATCATGTTTAAGTATTTCGCCAGCAATTCCCTTTACCAATATTTTTCTTAATGAATTTGTTAAGGGTTCTGATGACTTCTGTTTTAGGAGAAGTCGACCTTCCTGAGTAGTTTGGAGAAGCTGGGTTAAGTCCTGGATGGTGTTCTGAAAAATAATTTGCAAAATAAGGATATTTTTTCTGCATTAGGTATTTGGAAAGTAAACCTTTTTAAACTTAAAGAAACCCCAACATCAGACTGAATTATGGCTGAGAGTGTACTCGATAAATACGACATAGGTATTATTATCTACTGTAATTTGGTAAGGAGTTGGGTATCCTATAGATTCCTTATGATGCAGCAATATCAGGTCTAGATAACCACAAGTAGACAATATTTTTAAACACACAAAATGCAACAAATTGAATCTATGAGGCCTATTAAAGTTGGTTTAATCGTTTTCATCAAATAAGAAAGAGCTGATAACTTCCAAACGGCAACCGATTTCGGTGTTAGTTGCTTTCTGAAGAAAACATCACAACATGGGGTATTCAGGCATCGGGGCTCTCAATCAATAACCCCAATGGTTTACTTTAATTTAATTTAAAATTTACTCATATTACCTACCTTTTGTTTAATTTTACTAGGATGATAATAATCTAGAATAGAATAAACTAAAATAAGGATTAGAGTAATTGTACTATGTAACGTATTGAAGCACAATTAACATATTGCGATAAAAGAGATTTATTAACAACACAATAACATAAATCTCAAACAATATTTTCTAAAATAGGATATTTACTTAACTATAATCACTAATTCTAGGCATAATAATATCTAGGAGCAGTAAAATAAGCACTACTTAAAATTAATCTTTAAAATTCAATTGTTTTGCAATTTCTCTATTTCTAGTTTGAGTTTCTTATTTTCTAATATTACATTTTCCATATTTAATTCTAAAATCTTAGTCTTCATATTATAATAATTGGCCAACGCTTGGTTTCTAGCAGCCCTGTTGTCATCTGATTTGGGCTAAATGAGTTTTCTTTTGAAACCTGTAAGATTTAATGAATGTTACTACCATTATGATTTTTTTAAGTTATATTTCAATGTTGCTGCCTGCTCCCGCACTAGCATAACTACTACATCACATTTAGCTCTAAACAAGTATTATTTTGGGTCATAATAAGTGCAGTACAAATCCACACACGATTTTGAAGTCCATAACCGAGTGTGACTGGCTTCAGTTATGCTACTGGTAATAAAGTCATTTGGCAGTTTTCAAATTTTTGAGCTATTGTAAAAAAATAACTATAAAAAAAAGTTTTATTACCACTGGCTCTGGGAGTTAAGGACATTTTCTTTTGCTTCACTGTAGAACACTCCCCTGAGTTCGCAGCATCATCTAGTATTATTTCTTTTAATATTTCAATGCCAGGTGACATTGAGGTGGGCTCTAATATTAAAACTTGTTGATCTAGTTCAACATCACTCTCAATACCACCATCGCTACCATCACCAACTTTAGCACAAACCAAGTCAGGTTTGGCGTCACCAAAATAACTAACTAATAAGCCATCCACTGTGTTTCCCAATAGAGCAGCAACCCTGTCTAGCACATCATCTGGAGGTATATAGTCTGTACCACCACCACCAGTCTAAAACAGAATAGGTACTAAAGTACATACAGGCAGAAAAATGAAATATAATAATAATGCAATAATGCCACCCTAAGCCACACAGCGCTGCTCCCTCGGCAGCAATATACTGTACCCTTTATGGGGGCCCGTTTAGTTGGTAGGAAGGTACCACTCTCTCACCACATAAACCACTGTATTCATCCACTAAACATTTCATTACAATAGCCTAGATATTTTGTTTTCACATAATATAGTACAGGATAAATGCATGCATATAATATAGGATAATAATGCATGAAACATAAACATAGAGGGAGTATAGGCCTTAACCCACCACGCTGCCCGAATGTGGGTTAGGGACTTCAGCCTTATCCAAAAGGCAGGTTTCCTCATAGTGTTATTTACCATGAATGATTTTATAAACTTAGCTACAATTGAACTCGAGCCTTTCACATGGAAGGTAAGATCTTAAAATATTTGTGGTTACTTTCTCTCTCTCAAACCAAAGTAAGTTCACTCAGTTTGACGATGATTAATTACATTGAACGAATTTCTTACCTTAATATTGTTCATGCGAATTAATGTATTGCGTTTGCGGGAATTCTTTTTAAGATTTTCCCACTTCAAACGCAATTGCTGCGCCGTGCGATGGCAAGATATTGTCACCACGGCATTAAACTGGTTGGCTATGCGTTGCCACTCTTCCTTCTTCATTTTATTTGTGGTGGCATTTGTAGCCTTATTGTTAATGATTTTACTTCCTTCAACAAAGTTAAGTAAAATCTTACTCTCTTCTCTTAGTAGAAATCTAAAAAACACAGTTACATTAATTGGCGCAAAACGAAGCGTCTTTATTTACAGCGGGAGGTCAGCTTTATAACAGCTTGCACGTTTTTAACAAAAAGAACAATGAGACGGTTCAATTTTACACAACACGTATAACATTATATTTATACTCACCGGTCCACTTTCCATTTTGTTATCAAAAACAAAATCTTTATCGAACGACCCAATTAATTTATGAAAACACAAACGAACGAGCTCCGGTTTCTTTGAGTTTAGACGGATTTGACGTTTTCAAATTTGTTTTGACACTTCACGACGTTCCGTTTCTCATAAATGCGTCTATACGTTTTTTCTCATCTGTACGATGATGATCAAAAGATTTTTCTTACAAATTAAATACTTTAAACACTGAAACTGTACTGAAAACTGGCGTTTGACGTTTAATTAATAATCTTGATTTATTATAAAAAAAAATAACCTTGCAATCTTTGACGATCAATCTGATTGATGCTCGAAGCTTGCAATGTTAGAAGAAAACATCTAACATTTGCATTCACGTCGAACGCATCACAAAACTGCTTAGAATGAAACGCACGGGAGGAAAGAGATTGGTCTTTGATCGACGGTAAAATTCAATCGGCGATTGAAAGTCAATGTTATTGGGACGCAGGTTGGAGATCGATCGGGAGATGGAATTCTATCGCAGATTGCCGCGGTCTCCAGATTGAAGGTTGCTTATTGGGATCGGCCATAAAACACTATACATATTAAAATCTTTAAAATTACAATATTTTTTTGTTAAAACAACACCTGATTAATTACATAGTACTCACTAGCTTTGAAGATAAGTCAATTGAACACAAAGAATTAGAGTATGTAGGTGTGGACACTGGAGAGTTTATTGGGGAGTTTTCACTTGGAGTCAGACCGCCTATGTCTCGTCCATAGATGTCCACCAATTTGAAGATAGCTCCCTCGTTGTTTGCTTCTCGCCTTGCTTTACAATCTGCTAGAGCCTTTTCGAATTTAGCTTGTGGGCCGATGGTAGGAATCAAGGTTTTTATTTGTTCATCATCTAGTAGTAATTTTTCCGACATGTTTACATTTTCTACGATACTTTGTTCTTCAAAACTTAATATTTTATTGTAGCATTTGTTAATGCTTGTGCATAATATTACTTCGTTATCTGTAATCTTAGGGCTATCCTTAAGTAATTCTTTATATTTAATATAGATTAATTTGGCCTCATATATTTTTTTTTCAAAATTTTCTACACATCTACGTTTAAGCCCTAATTTAACAATACAACTCTTAATATAATCTAAGTTTTGTAATATATCGCATAAGGCGTTGTCCATTATTTATGATCATTTTTTATTTCACACTTAAAGTCACTGGTTTAAATATAACACAATACCTGACTATAACAGTTTTCTGGCCGCATTGTGGAGACTCTGGCATCATGAGCACTGCTGGCTTCATGGGACTGCTGGCATCGGGGTAGAGAGGGCATCTGGGTTAGGCGTGTTCTTGAGGCTGGCCTGTGACGCGACGTATGGATGTGCGGATGCGGTCCATATTGGTCATCCTCATGTCTCGTTGGATCATGGTGCGGTGGTAGTGAATGTATTTCTTTATTATGAAATATAGCGAAGCGATGACGATGATGGCAATCACGACGTACATCAGCAAGCTCAGCTCAGCAACCTTGTTTCCGATGTCTTTTAAGGAGGCGTTGTTATTTCCTGCGGCATTCTGGTTAATGAATATTTCTTCCTTTTCGACTTTTGATTGGCACATCTTGATAATTTTGTTTCATCGGCCGCCGGCCGTCGACCATTGCGCAACGTATGTTTAGGTAGAATTGTATTAAATAATGCCACATTGCAATATGGCACATGGCAGGGTCGCCATGCAGGGTGCCTAGTGGGCGATAATTGAAAACGACGTGTTGTCTGAACAAGCGTTCGATTTATTCTGCCTTAATTAACCTAATACAATAAAATGCTAACTTAGCTAGTTTGCTTACACACTACAAATGGTAATGCAATTATGTCAACTTCATTGATGAAGGAGGACCCTGCTGCGAGGTCACTTCTCTACATTTATTTCGAAGACAAGTGGCAAACAATTATTATTTTACCACTCTGCATTTACCCTTCTGTAATTTTCTATTTCAATTGTCACGTAATGTCCAGTCCTTCCGAAGAAAGAGGCTACCATCTTTTTTTCAACTCTTCGCCCACTCTTCACTTTTGTTGGCAACTCCTCGGAGGGAAACACCCACTGAGCTGACTGCCTTTTGTTTTTCAGATCGTGACAATAAATCCAGCTTTTGTCATCTGTTATTATGTCGATCACAACATTTGAGTCACCTCCGTAAAATTTTTGGATCATGACATTTTGCAATATGGCACCGAATTGTAAAACAAATGACAAATTAATAAAATATATACTTGATATTATAGATAAATAGTTATATTTTGGAATTTAAACAACTTATTTTATATAAATAATGTTTTTAAGTTGCCCATTCTAAAAACTTTCAGTTTGACCCTCGTATAATACCCATGCCTTGCTTCAAAGCTAAAGGTACCTTAGTAAAATATCGATAAAAGGTCTTCACTAGCGTTTATTAGTTTTATAATTATTGCACGGGGTTATTGCAACGAACCTAAAAGTCACAAAAGTCAAAAGCCCCTCAACAAGATTTCGAGGGGCTTATGTATCTGTAGCTTAATACTTAATAAATGCACGATTTTCATAATACAAATCATAAATAAGAATATACCTTGACTATAAGCTGCTCTCTGATAGAATAGTAGTGGTAAACAAGGTATTTAATATTTTTTACGCAAAATTATATCACAGGTCTTCTTGTCAACACCAACGAAAAAATGGCTGATAATAAATGTCCCAGTTAGTTAAGCAGTTCAAGCGACAGTGGCTCTATCTGTTATTTCCAACACAAAGTACTCATTCGTTTCTCTATAGTTTCATAGATGTCTCTATAATAAGAAAGCTACAGACAAAAAGTTATTTTGGTTAGTTGCTTTTACCCGGTATTTACAAACGCCTCCCCATAATATATTGAAATACCTCCATTTATGCGTATTTTATTGAAATATTGTATTGTTCCCGAAAATTATCAACCGTTCCCGAAATGACAAAAATGTTCTCGAAATGGTGATATTGATATAATTTGGTAGAAGTAAGAAAATATTTAAATTATGAACAACGGTTTAAATAACAAAGTTATTTATTTATATTGCCATATTGTTCACACTTAAGAAAAACTACTCTTACTATTAATACATTCTTATTATAATTCAGTTTTAACATCTTCATAAATCAGTCCAGTGAAACTTCTATACTCATAGTTATATCTTTTATAAGTTTTAATCAGTTCTTACAATTTGAGTCTTATGACCTTAAATCACAATCTACTTCTCTAAACTTCTACACATAATACAAAAAAATATTTAAACTACAAAACAAAACTTACTTTTCAAATACATCAAAATAATAATATTCTTGTTTTTTTTTTACCAATGGTGTTGGAATAATACTGTGTATTTGCTCAAAATCAATATATTATGATAAGTGGGCGTTTTCGCAGTAAAACGTCCCGGTTACAAAATGGACTCCGTATAATAAAAATTAATATAACTATTTCAATTAATTTTATATGGATGCCCTTAGATTTAAAATTCAATAAATTCTTAACAGTTGATCCATAGGAATACTATTTCCCGAGAAAATAAATATTTAATGTTAGAGTAAAGAGATTCCGGCTTCCATTTTGTAACTATTTAAATCAGTTTTATTAATACAACAGCGATCTTTATTTATCAAATTCTATTTATTATGTAATCATCAATATTCTTCTTACTATTTTGCATGTTTTTATAAATATTACACCTTTTATTCGAAAGTTTTGATGTTAAATACGTCCACTTCGTTACTTTTGGGCAAAATAGTCGTGATATTTTTAAGATACGAAAGCGCTTAAACTATCTTGTAGTTCACAATATTAATTACATGACCAATGTTAATCTACTTGACATTAAAATAGAAAATCTGAGCATAAAGCATGAAATTTTAATAAGATATTAAATTTTTCAGCTTAAAAAAATATAGGACAGTAACAAAGCGGAATGACGGAGTTACATAATGGAATTTGTAAAGCTTAGTTCACAAGTCCTTAATGTTACACACATATATGAGATCAAAAAGCAAAATTATTAATACAAAGTTAAAACTATTTATTATATTTACATTATTTTATTTTATACACTTATCACAAATGTAATCAAAAATGGTTTGGTGTCCATTACACTCTTTGCAAACATAATTTTTACATACCATACATACAACGACGTCAGATTTTGAGAAAAATTGACGCAGGTTATACAAATGACATGAGAAAAATCGCACTACAACACTGCCGTCATAACAAAAAAGGGCATATCTTACATTTAGTAAATTTTAAGAAAATCTGGTTTAAATATTTCAATTTCAAATGTCAATAATTACGCAACTAAATAGATATTTCGAAAATGTCTAAATGAAAATTATAGGAGTTTAACCATTACTAATAGATTATATATACAATATTATGTATTTCATATGTATATAATATATAAATGAAAAAAATATTTTCAACGTAGCATAAGAAATCAAGAATATTATGTAATATTATGCTTAAAAGGCACAAATAACCAAATATGACCTTTTAATGTGATAATATGCGAAAAAAAAGTTGAGCATTACATTGAAAAAGCATATTTATTCAATTGTGCCTATGCTTTGTACTAAAGTTGTCAGTATTAATGCACATTTAGTTAGACGGAAATAAATAAAATGTCATGAAAAAACGGTTATTAGGACACAATTTTTTATTATAAAATGTTATCAGAAAAATTCTTAAACTAAATATTTATGTAATTTAACAAGATATTTAAAGGAACTGTCATTCATATCAATTAACTTAGTTTAATTTGTACTTATGTTTTCAGTATCTTAAAATCACAGTATTTATTCAAAAAATCACAATAACTTTTACTAAAATCACACAATTTCAATACCTACTTAAATCATACCTGTTTTTATTAATATCACAAATTCAAAATCAATCAAGAAACAACAATAAACTTAATTTTATTTATTTTAAAATAAACTGAGTATTAAAGCAAAGATCAGTCTTGTTATTAGTCTTCATGGTAAAGAGTTAGATCAACTGATTGGTCATTTACAGGTAAAGTCTCCCAAAAAAGCTTTCTGTTAGTAGGCATTAGTGGACCAAGCTTTGTAAGTATGGTAGACTTTCTTTCAGTCGCGATACCCCTCGGAGCAGTCTTTGGACATGGTGGCGGTACACCTTGTTTAATATTTTTTACCTTTAGAAAATCTAACTCCAGATAATCATCAGTACCATGACTGTTTTTAGAAAACAGTGATTTGAATCCGTAATTTGGAGAAATTCGTGGACTTTCAGTGGCAATATTTGAAATATGGAGATTCTGTGTAATTTTTTTAAATCTCTTTATTGGCATGACTTTTGTAATGACTGGGTTTCTGAAAAATTCATCTGTTGACCAATATGTATTTATATCTGATAATGGATTTATGCTCATGAGTATAATCATGCCAAAGTATGCTTTCAGCTCATCTTTTGTAACATCTGTCCAAACTTTAGAACATGTGTGATTTGCATAAATATTTGTGTTCTGAACAATAATATCAATCAATTGTTCTGGGAAAAAATCGATGAAATATTCAAGTGGCTGACTTCTGTTGGTGTAGCTTTTCTTTACTTTCATTTCTCTTTGAAAACTAGGCCAAGTCATGTTTTGAAGAGTAGAGGACCAATTCCTTGGTTTATTTTGCAACTGATTAAATATATGTCTACGGAAAGTCAATGTTGGTTCAGCATTATTTTGTCCATCTGGTACAGAAACATCTGATAATTGAGGAGTCCCTGCTTGGATTTCCAGCATGGTAACATCATGTGATGTTGAAGCAGTATTTATCTCTGCTTCTACTATAGAAGCATCTTGTTGAATAGGGGGAGGCATACATTCTGGTGAAGTTATATGTGATTCATCATGTATTGAAGAAAAATCTGACTCACCCAACAAAATACTATGTAATGATTCAGTAGAAAGATGTTGTACTTCATCTATTCGTTGGTCAAAATCCACCGCATAGAAGTCAGATGCAAATGAGCCAATTATTTCATCATCAAGGTCTTCATCCTCCGATGAACATAGCAAGGCAGATAATTGTGTTTCAATTTCAGAGTCTCGAAGATTTTTCTGAAAGAAAAAATACCAAAGAAGTAAATAAAACAAAGTAATATCACTATCATACAGGTAGGTACAAAAAATTACGGAAACAGTTTTCCCACAACAATATTACAATATACAACATAAACGGGCAACAAGCAAATATTTCCCACACACTTTCAACACATATAATTCAGCAATTATTTGTTTTCTTGACTAATAAAATACACAATAAGGTGAGCTAACTCAAAATCTAATGAAAATAATCGGAAATAACCACTTACCGGATTTTTTTTCGACATTATCACAATTACTATTCATAACCACTCGAAAAACAGCAATCCGTTGAAATTTTTTCCACACAATGAATATGACATTTCTTTTTTTTTGTTGCGTTCCGTTTAACGATGTGTTTTTTGGCTTGAGCCATAGACTACATATCAAAAAATATTTTGACAGTGACATTTTGAGGGAACAGTTATCATATTGACCATTTACAACACAAAACGTAGTGTGGGAATATTGTTCCTCTTGCCCAATTAAGGGATAAATAACTCAGGTGATAAATGAACTTCGGGGTTCACTTCAGCTACACCTTGCATTCTGCATATATTGTGTAACACTGCAGTTGCAATTATTATTGCCTGTGTAGTTTTTAATGCAAGTTTTTAAAGAATGGACTAGAAATCGCCTTTTCCAAACTCCGTGAAACACCTGTGAATAAATACAAACAAATGAAGTAGTTGCCAAGTTTATTACCTTTCAATGGGGTTCCTGGTTAGCACATGTGCATCATTAAACCGGTGCTCATTAGGTGTTGCTGGACTAAGCACCGGAGTCATCAAATATGACTTGCTAGGATAGACACTTATCTCATGAGCATCCTATTGCCGCAAACTCCATCTTCAATGCACTGAAAATAATTTTAACCCGTGAGAAGGCGCGCCTAATTTTCTTACACGAGTAGGCGCGCGCGAGCAAATTGCTCACACTATACTATAATGTATTTAAATAAATAACACAAGGTTTAGTAAGTAAGAAAACAAGTATTTTAATCAAAACTATTAAACATAATAGCAACTTCTAACGCAAATAACAAAACAACCTAGTACCTAGGCTTACGGGACGTGAAGCTATGTTTTTAAAAACTAATTTAATTAAAACACTAAGCCAATTTTGAGGCTTTAATAACTAAGGATGTCCGATATTGAGGACCTAGGACTAACTTAATATACGTGTGCTCGATATGGAGAGCTTAGACTAACTGCCGAGCCGGCCTTATCGCTACCTATATATTAACTACGCTACCTGGGTGGCATGACACCACCAGACGCAACGTAAGCGGAGTCGTATTACACAGACTGCTGACGCTGACGCAGCATCCAGGTATTTAACCTAATATATTGGAGAGAGGCGGGAACTTAACTCCTCCCTCCCTAAGAGAGGAATTATCGGGCGCACAAGTTTTGGGGCGCTTACGATAATTTCTCCAAATTACACATGAAATATAACATATTATCGTTATCATTACAAAAATCACTATACCTAAAGAGATATAAACTATGGCACTGAGGCTAGAGTCTTTTTCTCTATTAAATTCACTTTCGTACACTTCACTATTACGCTGCGCGTACGCCATGTACTTGACGTCATCGAAGTTGATCTCGTGCATGTTGAGTGCGCGTGCACCGGATAGATTCTCCGTCGTCGGGAACGGCGGCAGGCTAATGATGGGTAGCGGGGCCGTCTCGTCCAGCTCGTGGTACGCGTGGTGGTGTCGGGCGGTCTGCTCAGCTACCGTGACGTCACAAGGCTCGTCAATGGTCATTACGTAGGTGCCAAACACAGGATGTTTGGAGGTCTCATCGTTACATCGCTTCGTCAGCACCGTGGGCGCACGTGTGAACAGGATCCAGCTGTCATCATCAATCCGCTGAAGCTTAACGGCTTCCAGGTGTACAGGAAACTGCTTGCAGCTGGTCAGGTGCGTGTCATAGCTGAGGAGTTGCTCTTCGCAGGTAGGACCGCTGTAGGGTGCTCGGTTGTCGTCTGTGCACAGGAACTGTTCTCCGGCACCAAGAGCGTGGCATTGTGTCACGATCGGTAAGTACGCTGTACCTTTCGCCAATAGGTAGGGATACTTAGGAAAAATGGCCAAGGTTTGGTTCAAGGGTTCATGGAATATAGGAAGCATGTACAATTTGTAATAACTATACGTAGAGTTATCTACGAGTGGAATTTCTAAAATAAATGTTACTTGATTTTTCTTTACAAAAGATTTTACAGAAATAGTTTCCTCTATTTGTACTAAATTTATTTCAGTAGGCTCGTATACCAGTTTACCTACTTTAGCTATGAGTTGGAGATGACGTAATAACTCGGTAGAGTTTACAATTGATTGGTGTAGAACAGAGCTTTTGCTTAGAGCTAGTGCGGTCTCAATTTCACTTAATCTTATAAATATAGAGCGGAAGTTATTCATGAAGAGGCTATACAAACCAAGTATGTATGACGCTGTGGCTATATTGTTTTCTTTTTCGAGAGAGGCCTTAAGGGCAGTCTCAATTTGTTTAACGCGGCTATCAATGGTGAGAGAATTTTGGTGAAGTAATTCGGTGATGTTAACAAGGCTGTCCAACATTTTAGAGGTCACTGTGAGCTTCTTCGAATGGATTGTTTGATCATGAGAGATTTCGGAAATGATTTTGTCGTATCTAATCGCGTCATCGTGATCTAAGTTACCAGTGATAATTTTTATTATAGAGCCCATAGGGTTGAGGAAACCTCGCTTAAAACGCTGAGGCATTAGTTGCCGAAATTTATTAATTGTTATCTCGCGAAGATGGTCTGTATGCATGAGTATACTTATGAATTCGTGAGGGAACGTTTTGTTTTTTATCAGTGTTTCAAACTCGCTGTATTTTTTTATAACTAGCTCTAGGTCGGTTTGTATGTTGTCAAGGTTGAGTGTCTTAAGGATTGTCCATTGGTCGTTTTGCATAAATGCTTGGCCTTTTTTCACTGGGAGTATACCGGGGTTGTCTTCAATCTGTTTCAGCTGAAGCGCTGCTACTGCTGTGGCCAGCATTGCCACGCGCCACTTGTGGAGGGCGTTTGATATTTTTAATCGGCGCCTTTGTGTCTCGTCTCTCTGTCTCTACGTTAATAGGCACTACATTTCGGGATGTTTCGCCTATCACTTTTGCCTTTTTGTAACGCGCCTTATCTTTGCTCTTTCGTTTGTTTATGTCCTTGACGTAGACTGTCTCTCCGGGTGAAAACTCGATTTGATTTTCTCCGCCTTTTTGTTTTCTTGTTTGTTCTTTGGTTTTTGTCAATTTTTCTGCGATGTGTTTATACAAGTATTTTATTCGTTTTGCATGGTCTTTGACTAGTTTTTGGAGGTAGACTTTTTGGAAATCTATGTTGAAGGGGCTGTCTGTGTCTGTATGTCCGAATACTACCTCGAAAGGGGTGAGGCCTGTTGCTGAGTGTATTGTGTTATTATATGCCATAAGGGTGTAGGTCATAATTGCTGCGGGGTCGGTGCAATGTTGTTCTTGTTTGCCTAGTCTGTAGATTTCTATTATAGTTGAATGGAAGCGCTCTATAACGCCCATTGAGTTTGGATTATTTATTGTGCCAATGTGTCGATTTATTTTATGAAGGCTTAAGAACTCTTTCATCAGTTCGTTGTTGAATTCCATGCCTGGGTCTGAGCTAATTTTTCGTGGGATTCCGTAAAATGAGAAATACTTCGTTAAGGCTTTTACTACTTCCGGTGTTGACTTGTTCGGAATTTCGATGGCTTGACCTAGCTTGCTGAAAGCGTCGATTAAGGTCAAGTAGTATTTACCCTCGATGGTGAATAGGTCGATAAACAACTCTTGGAAAGGCGCATCTTGTGTCTGCGTGAGTTGTAAGAAGGGCTTTATAGGGTGTCTGTCGTATTTCATTTTTTTACAGTCTTCGCAGGCGTTGATAACGGCGGCTACTGTTTCTTCTATTTTATCCCAACAGTAACTTCGTCGTAGTCTCACCAGTGTCTCTTTGATGCCTCTATGGCATGTCTTGCCTTGATGGTACTTAAGGACTATGTCTCGTTGTTCATTCTCGTCTATCACAAGTACTACTCTCTCAGTGCATTCGTGGATGTTAATCATGTCCTTCTTAAACAGTGTTATGACTACAGTATTAAACTGACGTCGGTGGTCCTTTTCCTCAAAATAGATGAAGTACTTGGTTTTCGGTCGGATGTATTCCTTCAGGAAGTCTTTCACTAGTTCCGGGTTGTTTTTGGGTAAAAACACCTCTAAAATTTTGTGTTTTCCGATGGAAATGTCTTTTACTTGCATTTCATTTTTGAACCATGGATGTACCAGGATTTGATTGGGCTTGCTGTCGATTGCTTCGTGTAATATCGGTATGCCTGTAGGCTCTAAGTCTTCAACTGAATGTATAGTTTGTGATCTGCTACTTTCGGATGGTATAACCGGTCGTTCTAGTTCATCTAATCTTATGGTGTCGTCTGAGTCCGATAAACTGATGTGGCTAGCGGTTGCTGTCTCACTTGAGTCCGATATTGTTATCGTGGACGAGTCTTGTCTTGCTTCCTTCCTTGCTGATAGTTTTACAATGTTCTTTATCACGTTGTCCATTTCCTTCTGAAGCTTCTTATCCTTCTTCCTATCTTGTACGTTTACAGCCATTGAGTCGGCGTCGTCGTCTGAATGTAAGGCGTTAACCTTAATTCGGCTCAAAGCGTCGGCATTGGTGTTTTGTTTTCCCTTTTTGTACAGGATTTCGAAGTTAAAGTCTTGTAGACGTAACCTCCATCGTGTGAGCTTGCTATTTGGGTCTTTCAGGGAATTCAGCCAAGCTAAAGGTCGTTGATCTGTGTATATGTAGAATTTCCTGCCATATAGGTAAGGGCGGAAGTGTTTAGTCGCCCAGACGATAGCGAGTAGTTCGCGCTCAATCGTACTGTACCTAGATTCAGTGTCGCTAAGCGTGCGGCTTGCGTACGCTATCGGTTTATCACTACCGACTTGTCCTTGTGATAGGACTGCTCCTAGAGCAACGTTTGATGCGTCGGTCGTTAAGATGAACGGCTTGTCGAAATCGGGGTATTGTAGTAGCGGTGCGTTGGTGAGCATTTCCTTGCAACGATTGCATGCGTCAATGAAATTTTGGTCAACTATTACTTTATTACGTTTTTTCAGACAGGAGGTCAATGGTTGCGTGACCTTGGCAAAATTTGGGATGAAACGTCGGTAATAGCCGACGAGGCCTAGGAAGCTCTTAATTTCGGTAACGGTTCGTGGGATCGGAAAATTCATCACCGCTTTTATCTTGTCATTATTGGGTTTCAGGCCGTTTTTCGTGATGGTATGCCCGAGGTACAAAACTTCCTTGCGTAAGAACTCGGATTTGTCTAATTGTACCTTCAAGTTCGTTTGTCTAAGTCTGTCGAAGACAAGTCTCAGTTTTTGTATGTGTTCTTCCAGGCTAGACGAGTAGATAATAACATCGTCTAGGTAAACCATACAGTGTAGTCCTTGGAGGCCGCGCAGGATGTTATCCATTGTCCTTTGAAAGGTTGCGGGCGCGGTCTTTAGTCCGAAGGGCATTCTTAAGAATTCGAAGTGCCCGTTCTGCGTGCTGAACGCTGTCTTTTGTCGATCGTTTTCTTCTACCTCAATCTGATGATACCCGCTAGCTAAGTCGATGGTAGTAAAATATGTACTTTTACCTAGCTTGTCAAACAGGTCATTAATGTTTGGCAGCGGATACTTGTCGTCTACTGTGATGTCATTCAGTCGTCTATAGTCAATCACCATTCTGTATTTTGGTTGTCCTGTCGCGTCTAGTTTTTTGGGGACTAAGTGTACCGGTGCATTCCAAGGAGAATGTGACTCCTGTATTATGTCATCTTCTAACATTTTTTGTACTTGTTTGTTTATCTCTTGGGTCTGTATAGGGGCTTGTCGATAAGGTTTCACATAGATTGGATCTTCATTTTTGGTTCGAATTCGGTGTTTGACGTGATTAGTGAAGGTCAAGGGTAAGTCATCGGAGTGGAAGATGTCCTTGTATTCCTTGCACAAGTTGTAGATCTTGTTGCGCTCTTCTTCATTCATGTGGTCGAGTCTAAGTTTTTGTAGGTTCTTTTCTAATATTTTGTCTTTTGTCCCGTCATCTGTTTTGTCCTTCGTATAGTTTACTTTACAGTCAGTCTCGTTATGTTTTGTCACTTTTAGTGGTCGTGTAACAGTCATAATCATTGTCTCGTCCGAAGCGTTTTGTATAACAGTGGTGGCGTAGCCATTGTCACACTTTACAAGGGCGCTCGGCATTCGAACGCCTGTACTGAACTCTCTATAGTCAAGTATAGCGTCGCCTGTGTGGTAGTTAACAGGGAGCTTTACTCTTGTCTCAGTCCGGGGCTTCAGCTCTACTTCGTAGTTCAAGTCCGTGTTGATGATTTTGAAGCGTGTGCTTTCTGTAGTCAGTATTGACCTGCCTAGGTCTATAGTGGCTTTCAATTGTTGGAGTAGGTCGTTGCCTATCACGCCGTCATAGTCTGGGTCAACCGTGTATAAGTAAAACTTATGTGATTTATCGGTTTTGAATGAAGGTGGGAGTGGTATGTCTATGACTTGGTCATGGAGGCTTGAAGCGTGTGTGCTGGTAACCTTGAAGGGTTCGTACTGTATGAATTGCTGATAAAGTTGGTAGGCCTTTTCAGGGTTCAGGAAGGACCTTTGGCTTCCTGAGTCAATCATAAATTTGGCGTTAATTTCGGGTACTATTATGTACGGTAATTTAAGCCGGGGGTCGCAATTAATTGTTATTGTGGTCACTCGGGGTCTTGGTTGGAGGCCTCCGGGGTAAAATTTTCGAATTCTTGTTCGTCAGGGATGTCAGAGTGGTAAGGGTATTCCACTGTCTCTAAATTGTCATTCTGTTCGTATACGTCATGGTCGTACTCGAAGTCGTGTTGAGGGTCCGAGTCGTGGGTCATGAGTTCATTGAGTTTAAAACCGTCGCGTGGTTTTTGATGCGTCCTCATGGACACGTCAGTC
The DNA here is from genome assembly GCA_964023185.1 of Macaria liturata. Lineage (NCBI taxonomy): Eukaryota > Metazoa > Arthropoda > Insecta > Lepidoptera > Geometridae > Macaria > Macaria liturata. Next base: position 9,114,718 of record OZ026828.1, on the reverse strand, counting down.
TGTTGGAAGTGTGGGGGATTAATTTGCGGGGGTTTGTAACCGAATTGTTGTGGTTGCATAAAATTATTTGGTCGATAACCGAGTTGGGGGCGGTAACCTAATTGTGGGCGGTAACCAAATTGAGGGTTATTTAACTGCGGTTTGTAACCTAGCTGAGGGCGGTAGCCTGTTGGTTGTGTTGGTTGCACGGTCGATGGGCGGAAGCCCGTCGGTTGATTTTGTACGGCTGGCGTACCGAACCGTTGTTGAGGCATGGAATTGCCAAAGTTAAATTTTTGCTGAAATGGTAGTGCATTTGCCGGGGTCGTACCAAATTTGAAATTAGTTAGCGGCAACGGGGCGCTAGTTGTTACTGGCCGTGATTGTGCGTGCGCGCGCCTACGCATATTGTATTGATCATGGAAATTTACCTCCTCTAACACAACACTTAGCGCGTCTTCAATTGATTTGGGATTTTTCAGGCGTACTATTCGTACCATGTCTTCTGACAGATTATACAAGAATGTGTTTAGTGCTAGGTTATTATATATAATTGCCTTCGCGATTTTCATGTTTTGATCGGGTAATTCATTCACTTTTGACAGAAGTGAAGACCGTATGCCTTGTATTCTATTGCATAATTCTAAATAATTTTCATTTTGTTTAATTTTGACTCCTTCCAATTCTATGGCAATGCACTGCTCCGTCCGTGGATCTCCAAAATGTTGTATTAGCACAGTTTTTAAATCTGACCATGTTTGGATGTCTTCGCGTTCCGATAGTAAAGACGCGGCTTTGTCAATTAATCGGCTTGTTATAGAGTGGTAAACTAATAGTTGTTGGGCCGGATTTTCGATTCCTTTAAATTTGTCAATGACGTATTCCGCTTTTCTAATGAAAAGGTTTAATGTGCTTTTGTCACCATTATATTGCGGAATTAAACTCAAAATTTCGCGGGGAATGGGTGTTATTTCCACCGGTCTCGCCATTTTCTTGGTTTATATTTACACTTTTTATCTTAAAATTAACACAAATTATACAATAAACACAATATTACACACAATTACTTAATACTAAGCACAATCGATTTTGAGATAAATGCTCTTACTTTTGTTCCTACTCTACTAAGTTACTTATCCGTTCTATGTATTCTTATAAGTCTATGGTTTATTCTTATCGGCTAGACTAAACAAAGTTTTATGTTACAGTCGCCTTCTAACTAACTAAGCTATAGCGAGCGAGGATTAATCTCGTCTATAACAATTACATAACTCGAGGATGGCAGGGAGGAAATGAGGGAAATTGGCGAAAAGTCGTACTCACCAACCACTCGTTCCCATGCCGCTCGGGGTCCGCTTGACTTATTTGTTTGTTTGCGGAATCGCGCCGACAGAACTGTGGTTCTATCAGGAGCACCTGGAACACCTGGGGCACCTGGAACTTGCACAGCACTCGCGCGATCCTACCGTCTGCGCCAGACAAGCTTACGGGACGTGAAGCTATGTTTTTAAAAACTAATTTAATTAAAACACTAAGCCAATTTTGAGGCTTTAATAACTAAGGATGTCCGATATTGAGGACCTAGGACTAACTTAATATACGTGTGCTCGATATGGAGAGCTTAGACTAACTGCCGAGCCGGCCTTATCGCTACCTATATATTAACTACGCTACCTGGGTGGCATGACACCACCAGACGCAACGTAAGCGGAGTCGTATTACACAGACTGCTGACGCTGACGCAGCATCCAGGTATTTAACCTAATATATTGGAGAGAGGCGGGAACTTAACTACCTATTAATTATTTTTTTTGGCACGTTTCATAAAAATCACAATAAAAACTGTAACATAACAAAAACTAATATGTGTTATTCATCCATTAAACCTACACTAATGTGCCTCTCGAAACATACTGAACACATGTATTTTACATGTTCGGTGCAAAGTAATTGCTTGGGCGCGTGATGAGCAAATTGCCGCACGTTGGTACACGGCCTCCACAAACGCCTTGCTGCGCGGTCGCAACGCCACTGAACGCGGCGGGCTGATTACGTATCTCGCGACAGGTTTGCAACAGGCGTAAATCTCGCAATCATCGCTGTCAAACGTAAACTAGTGTAGTGTAAACTTTAAAAGAACCGTGATCTATATAAGTAAATAGGTAGTTTAAATGTATACCTAGTGTGTAGTTCTGTGTTTCTTAATTAATAAATGTATATCTGTCTCATGCTACTACTGTGTAATGACATCATATACCTAAGTAAAGTATTTTTAGCTTATTGTTCAATGACTGTGGAGGGAAAGGCTACACTAGGAAATAAACTGATAGTTTAAATGTAAACATTGTTTTATTTATTAGCTAAAGAGCTCTTAATTATATCGGCCTGCTCGCGCAGCGCCTGAGTTAAATTATTTGTAATTTCAAGTTGGCTGCGAGCTATTTCCGTTTGAGCTCGCATAGCCTCTGCCATAATCATTGCAGCATCCGCCAGCTTCTGCTCAGCGTTGACCCGCTTCCTCTCTAGATCAACGATCAAAGATGGCTCCATCCTTGGACGTGCTCGGTTGTCTGCAATATTCAAAACATGTTAACAATAACTAATGAATTTATAAAAATGAGTTTCAACTTTTATTATTTTTGTACTATTTCAAAACAATGAGTGTATTATTTCTTCACAATTGAAGCATTTGTTGATAAATCTAGTTAAAGATGTAAATTAGTTTTAGGTATGAATCGGTCTAACAGTTTGGTTGTGAAAGCATAGTGACAAACATACTTAATTTTGCATTTATAATATTTTAAGTATGGATTAATAGTGTAAACCAAAGATAATCATGTAAAAAAAAATTACCTAAGATTGTTCGGCTTCTAAAAGAGCTTCTGGATCGTCGCCGAGAGGCGGGACTACCTGTAAAGAAAAAAAATATTTTATGCACACATAGTGATTTAGGGTGATCCATGTCTAGTAGTGGGACTTACAGATTGCTACTATCAAAACTTGAGATATATTAAAAAAATATCATACAATAAAGAGAAATATCTGTTATTAATAATATATCTGTTATTAAATAATAGAGAATAATCTGTTATTTTTAAATATGCACAAATCAGAAATATATCTCACCAGTATTAAGCCTGGGCAGTTGGGAACCTTGTGACCTGTCTGGGCCAGCAGAAGCATGTGGAGCTTGCATTGTATCTGAAATGGATAATAAGTTCTACAATAATTTACCCACTGTCCACAGGCATAACTTTGTTCCCTAATAAAAAATACTATCTGGACCCCACGCTCCCAAGGAAACCTTTTTGCAGAATAAAAAGTGGGTAGCTTATGTGTTATTCCAGGATTTAAGTTATTTCCATACCAAATTTTATCCCGATTCTTTTGTTAGTCTTTATGTGAAAGAGTAACAAATATAGTATTAATAGTGTATGTTGCACTGAAACACTTTATACAGATGTACTTATTAAACTTCCTGCCATATTAGTTTGAAAAAATTAGCTTTGAGTTAGTTATATAATATTAACATGGGAACCAAGTTAATATTATATAATAGTAATATGGAACTGTTTAAAACATATCATATTAGTTATTTTCATAACCCACCTAGATGTTGAAGGTCGTGGGCTGTCTTGAACTGGCATCCATTGTATCTGAAAATTATAGAATAAAAATATTAGTCTTTATTCATGCAGACACCACACCAAATAAGTTATAAAAGTGAGAAAATCAACTTACAAACTCTACTGGTATGCCCTCTGCTAGATGGAGTCGTGATGCTTGCTGCTGGTGGTGATTCTGAATGAAAATAAAAATCACAAGATTAGGAAAAAAACAGACAGTTGAACTACTAAATGAGCAACACATTTTTATTCTACTATGATTAAAATAAATATGAAAAAATATGATGTTTTACCTGATGTGTTAACTACCACTTCATCATGGTAATCAATATGGTTGTTCTCTATATCCAAAGTACTTGTACAGTACTTGTACTTTGAGATGGCTGAAATAGACAAGATTTTTTTAAATCATTGAGTCACACATACCTCAACAGTTATTAAATAAATTAATTTCATCGTGAAAAAAAGAATGTCAGTATGGAATGAAGTGTTAAAAGCAGGAAAATGAACGTAATGCTTACAAATGCAGGCACCCTGTGCTGGGTGTCACCATACACAGCACCCTCACCGATTATAAAGATAAGATAAAAGATAAAAATAATTTTATTTGAACTAAAAACATGTTGTCACTTTTACACCTAGAAAAGTACATATCTAGATTATAATTAGGATTAACAAATAGGAACTAGTTTTTTTTTTTTTTAATAACAATTAAGAACAATTTTTCTTTTGGGGATGTTGACTGCTGAGTTGTGACGAGAGTGACGATAATGAATGAGTTGTGACGTATCTTATCTTTATCTTTATTGTAGAGCGTCACACGAGGCACTCCGAACTGGAGAGCGGCAACAGAAACCTTGGCTCCTTTTTGAACCGCCTCTATTGCCCTCCCCATTTGGTTAGGTGTGTAATCTTTCCTTGGAGCCATCTAGAACAAAATAAGTGGGAACGGGAACCAATTATGGACACTTATTTTACCCAATGATCGACAAATTGTTTTTTACTGGAGCTAGTTTTTTGATTTTCATGAAAAATATATGTAATTATTCACCGAAAAATTGTGCACTAAATCCACTGAACAACAACATAACGTCGTTGCAAATTTCAAATCTCCTATGTGTAAAAAGTAACTTTTCGAGAAAAACGAAACAAACTTCCTGCTACAAAAAATCTTAGAAAATATTTTTATTCCCTTGGTTATAAAGAAAAACTAAGTGATTCCAATGTATTGAAATATAAATAATTTAATATCATTAGTAAAAATGGACTAATTATATGATTTTAATTATTTTTCTACACATGGGTGATTTAAAATTGCAACTTTTTGTCACATAAGTGGTTTTTAGAGAATATTGAAACATTATAGTTGAAATGAAATCATTATTATTTCGCGTTTATTAAATCAGATAAGCAAAACAATATACTATTTTCACAGCGTGATAAAATCTTGTACATTATAGGTACTAAACCATATTATAATTAAATATTTTGTTGTTATGTTCCTGGGATAAACGAGATCGAGTCATAAAACGGATGATAATCTTTATCAATCACACTTTTTAACTCTTGCAAATGTTTGTATTTGCTTTCTGTGATTTTGAGGGGCTGTAGATATAGTTGCTTTGGTAGTAAAGTTCCACGACTAGCTCTTCGTTGTGGTAAGATGGTCCATTCGTCAGGATGTCGCAATTTACATAAAACAGACCCATCTGGCAAGTATTTCAGTCCTAATTTTGTAAGAATTTGTAATAGTATTTAGTTACCTTTCAAACAAGAGTTACTAAATATGGTAGCATCATGGGAAGACCTCGGCCAAGGAGCTACAACATTCATGAGTACTAAGTATTTTTTGCATACTACTGCTTGCACATTGAGGGAAAATGTGCCCTTCCTATTTCTGAATTCCTCGCCTATAGAAGAACCTGAAAAGTATAATACAAATAAGCACATCTTTGGCAAGTATCTTCTGAGTAGTAATTGAGGAAAAAGTTATAAGTACTAACTTGGAGACTGTATAAGTACATGTGTACAGTCCAAAGCTCCCAATATGCGAGGAAATCCAGCGATTTCATAGAAACCTTGCTGGGTGTTGGGCAGTATTTTTATATACTTGCTATATAGCGAGGCTATGGCTCTGGAGACGTCTCTCACGATTCGGGTCGCTATTGACACCCCGGTAAAATCAGCCACGGATATTAACTTAGTTCCAAGGGCATAGAACCGGAGTGCCAAGAGCAGTTGGTGGAGAGGAGCAACTCCGTGATTACTGGAATGATGGAAAGAAAAAGTTAGCAAAATCGTACCTGTAGTTTGTAGAGGTGAAATGTAAACAAGTCTACTCAACTCACCGGGAGGACTGCACTGATAGAAATGGTATTATTTCTGTCAGCAGCATTTCCACAGACTCCTTGTTAAGCCGAAATCTATATGTAAATTCGTGGTTATTCAATTCGGCGAAATGGCTTACGCGCACGTAACTCCTTGGACTCTGACTCTCATGTCTCAAGATGGTAATTGGAGAGGAATCAAAGAGCCCGGCTTCGTAATACTCATTGTCCGAATCGTCACTAAACTCCATTTTATAACAAAATTCACACACGATAGCTTTACAATAACTTCACACACGATGAGTTCTTTTGAACAATCCGTCAACAATCCCCCGTTTCAGTCGGATAGGCCAAAACCCAATCTGTCAGTCGTTCAAGCTACTGACAGTTACGGATAGCATGTTATTGAAATGCGATTTTTTCTTCTATGAAAATAGTTATGCATGGATAGAAATATTCCCTCCGAGCCCTCTGACAGATAGGCATGACGGATAGATAAGCCGTATCTATTAGTGATGTGTCGTTGCGGCTTTTTGAAATAACGTAACGTAACCGTTATCCAATGGAAAATAACGTTGTCAAAACTATCTATTTTTCATAACTATCTATTTTTATAACATATTATGTATTATACGCAATACCTACGTTAATATTAAACCAAAACTTCGACTCCTAAATGTGGTTAACATGTTATCGAGGAGGTTTAAAGCTCGCTCAAATAATACAGTTAATACTATTAAAATCTTTATTATTTACATATTTAGGTGTTTCCGTTAGTAAACATAATTTGTTCCACTTTTTTATGGACCAACCTTGTCCGACGATCAGATATTAGTAGGCCCGCTTTGGTAAAAATCCTCTCGCACGGGACGGAAGTTGCGACAATATTTTCATATTGTCGGAATATTTCACTTAATTTGGGGTACTTTTGGTGGTGACTTTGTCTATAAGGGGTATTTTTGTTCATTCTAATCTCGTCTAGTTACGATCAGTAACATACTGCCCTCTCCTGCTCTACGCATACTAACGCTAAATGTAGCTGTTTCGCTCTAACCTGCTTAGTCGATAACTTCATAACGCTATCGCTTGATTCGTTTGAAGCGTTTTCGTAAGTCTCATTGTGTTGAATAGCGAGCAATGGACGTGAAATGTAGCGATATGAAAATATATAGTTTTGCATCTTTTGGTAAACGCGTTATCGTTGTAAAGAGAAATAGACGGTTTAAAAACTATCTATGTTGGGCAACGCTCACCACTAGTATCTATCCATGGTTATTGAAACGCAAACAAGCAAAACTAGTTACTATTGGTAGGATATTTAATCTGAGATTGAAGATAGGTAGGTTATTGCAAACGGCCGATAGCGATTTCGTTAAGTTTTCTTTTTAAGGGGTCTGCCCACTATCCCGTAGCATACCATGAGCGTACTAGGAACGTTTCCGGCACGGAAAACAGTCCTATACGCTCTATTTTGCCCATTGAAGCGGGCCGACAGCGTTCTGAACCCGTTTACAACCCGTATGTAATCTGTATGATGCCCGTATGTAACACGGCAGGAATCCTTTCAATACACTCGTAAAGCATCGGTTCATTCTCGTGCAAATATCAGTGTTGCGTAGACGCGTGTGGTGAAATATTGAAATGGTTATGGCTTTAAGGAAACTAACGATTAAACAACTAGCAATAATTGCTATCATTTTGGATGAAGAGGAAGAGGAATGCCCAAAAAACACTCGACGCTACTGGATTCACAATTCTATAAAAAGACGCAAAACGGAAGAAGAATATTGGTTACTATTCGGGCACTTAGTTGATGACGAAGAAAAGTTTTTTCAGTACTTCCGAATGAGTACATTCAAATTTAACGATTTGCTGAAAAAAATTGAAAATGACATTGTTAAACAAAACACAAACTTTAGAGAATGCCTGCTACCTAAAGAAAAATTTGCTGCGTGTTTACGGTAAGTAAAAAACAATTTGTTTATTATTAATATTTAATCAACTTTTGATCTAGTATTCATGGTAAAGCTTTGTGCTTGATTATTATTATGCCACTCGTTAGTGTTCCAAAGCTCAGGAGATGGAGGCATAGGTGTAGCACTCGCTTGTACACTCGAAGAAGTCGACGCTGGAGATGAAGCATAGGTATACTGTGGTGTAGCTGTAGCAAAGTTAGGTGAAGCGAGCTGCTGTAACTCCATTTCGGAAACTAAACTGAATATTTTGTTTTTTGCGATGGCTTGTAAGTAAGGAGAAAACTTCTTTACTGTATCTGATATATGCAAAAAAAATCGGTCTAATTCATCATCTTGTCGTGGAGATTTATTTTGCGCTTCTAACAATTTCGACATCAATACAGCGGATGCTGTTTGTGATGGTTGAATTTTACCTCCCTTTATTGTCTTGGCCTTTTTTGCTTGACTGAGTAGTGATTGTGAGGATTTGTTGCTGGCAGTATTGTCATCTTCGTTCTGAATTTCGGTGGCTGTAATATTTTCTGCAGCAGGAACATCAACAGTATTATCGATCTCATTGTTAAAGTGATGGTTCTGAATTTCAGTTCCTGTATCGCTATTCGGCTGTGACTCTTCATCGTCACTTGCCAGCTCAACGGATTCTAAAGATTTTCTCTCGACAAAGAACGAAGCAACAAAAGCCATTTCATCTTCATACTTTCATTTTTTAATGTTTTTCGCTGCTTGTCCACTTTTGCCTTTTTTCTTATTTAATGCTCGTCTGTATGCATCCCTTAGCCCTTGCCATCTTTGCTTTTAGTTATCGTTTGGGAATCAGTACTGTGAGACGTGCTGTGCTAGAAGTTTGTGATGCTGTAATAAAAAAAATACTGCGAGAAAGTATGCCGACGCCTGGCATCGAACAATGGGAAAAAAATATAGAAGAATTTTGGAATAAATGGAATTTTCCTAATTGTGTAGCTTCTAAAGATGGAAAGCATGTTATTATTTTAGCACTACCAAACAGTGGTTCTTTGTATTTTAATTATAAAAAAAACATTTTCTATTGTACTTAGGGCTTTAGTTGACGCTAATTATAACTTCATAGCTGTTAACGTTGGAGCTTTCGGTAAAGACAGTGATGGGGGTATTTAGTCAAAATAAAAAATGGGCAGAGCTATACTCGAAAATAAATTTAATATCCCCAGTAATAGATGTTTGCCGGGGACTAATGTCAGTGCACCGTGTGGAATATTAGGAGATGAAGCTTTCCCCTTAAAAAACAATCTTCTAAAACCTTATCCCTCACAACAGTCCATAAACGATAGCAAGAAACGCCATTTTAATTATCACTAGATCTGATGTTGGAGCCCGATTGTGGTTCCATGTCACTGTGCATCAAGTTGGCAAAAGTCGTTCTAAAAATTCCCTTATCCAATGGGCAAATTCCCGCAGCTCTGAAGCCATTTATTGCTTTTTCAATATTTGTTGTGCGATTGAAAGCCTTTGTGTACAGTCCAACAATATCATAACCGGTAATTTTGGCACCAGGATTATTAACCATATGCGTTTCACATTCACGGTTATAAGCTGTTTTTAAAGGACCATGAAATGTGAGGTCCAGTGGCTGCATCTTATGAGAAGTATGAGGTGGTAGCGTAATGGCATGAATGAAATTTTTCTTACAAAAGTTGTAAGCGGCCAATCTAATATGGCTTTCATGATTGTCAAGGACAAGCAAAATAACATTGTCAGCAGATGGCCGAGTAAAGCTTTTAAAATGATGAAGCCACTGAACGAATAATTCTTCATTGATCCACCCAGAGTCAGAAATCGATGCTATCATATTGGAGTTGCTTTGTTTCATTAGTAATGGGTTCATTCCTTTCCTCTTAAAGATAAAAAATGGTGGCACATAATTGCCGCTTGCGCTACATGCATTCACGACTGTTGTCAAGGATCCTCTTTCAGCACTTGTGCACTTGCGAATTGTTTTAAGCCTTTAGGCGCAAGAATTTTTGAGTTTCTTTGGACAGTGCTTATGCCTGTTTCATCAACATTATAAATGGCATCTGGCCTGAAATTATGTTTGGACATCAAGTGTGTCAGGTTAGTAAAAAAATATCTACTTCTTCTTCATTAAACGCAGTGATTCGACTTAAAGATGTCGCTTCCGGCTTACGGATTGAGGTCGATCTTTAGAAATACTCATAACCTTCACATCTGATATTTTAATCTTATTTATTGTTGCAATTCCCATGTCACAACATAAGTTTTTGAGTGATATAAAATCTATGTGTGACAGCTCATTGACTCTCAGCGGCTCATCGGTTCTTTTGCTTCTTTTATGATCTGGACATTTTGACTGGGCACATAAATTGGCCTCAATTTCAAACAGCGTTTGATTTGTTTTTCTATAACAGAATGTCACCTTTATTTTGTGTGTGCCCAGTAATTAAACATTTATGTGTTATGGAATTTATTTGAGGGTATTTCAGTATTGCGTACATATACATATATTGCGACAGTGTATTTATTTTTATTTTGACCACATCAGTTGTGAGCGTAGAAAATTATATCTACAGACTTTAAATTTTTGGTATAGATTTGATGTGATTTCTAATATCATTCTTTATAGTTTCTCCGATTGTGTAATGATTCTTATGTTTTCCTCTGCCATCCTCCTCCAAAACTCCCCCAACTGACTTGTTTGTAACATTTCCAATAATTCTATCATTAATGTCTAGTGTATATTTGTTTTAACAAATAAAACATAAACAATAGAACAAGAAATACAACAAGCGGAACCTATAAATTTTCAAAAACAAGAGACTACAATATATGGAACCCATATTGTATTTATGCACGAACTAAATAATGTTTTCATAAAATTAGAACAAAAAACCGATAGTGATCTTCAGCCAACAATTACAGATATAATACCAGTAAAAGATATGGATTTATTGCGAAAATCATTACAAAACGAAGACACTGAAGAGATAATTTTGCCAGAACACACCAATCACGTTGAAACAAAAATGTTTAAACGAACTACAGTGCAAAAAACTTACGTAGATTCCCTTTCTGAAGAAGATTTTGTTTGTTTGTAAAGTACCAGTGATGATTCTGAGACTGACAATGAACTGAAAAGAAAAAAAGTACATACTGAGGATGGAAAGGTAGGTGAAGTTGGACTTAAGAAGAAAAAGAAAAACAAACGCAAGATTCTAAAAAATGCCAGAGAAAGGGGCCATAGCTACGTAAGAAATGATGGTACAGAAGTCGCTAATAAGAGTCTAAAAGCCAACCCCTGTGTTGGAAAAAAATGTGGAAACAACTGCGAAGTTATCCCTGAAGAAAAAATAAAAAATATATTTGAACATTATTGGAGCCTTCCTTCAGATTGAAACAGAGATTGGATAGTGACTATGACACAGAAACGTGAAATCAAACGTAAAAGAAGTAAAGATTCAGCATATAGAGAAAACACCTTCAACTACTTTATCAATGAAGAGAACACCATGTCTCATTGTAGATGTCACAACCTGTGCAGTGGCGTCAGTCTCCACCTCCTGCTGCTGCTGCTGCACCACCAACTCCTCAGCAATGTCGGACTGGGATTGAGGTCAGTTATTTCTCTATAAGAAATTTAGTCAAGCATTTGTACTGTGTAGCAATTAATTGCTAAGAGAACACCATGTCTCATTGTAGATGTCACAACCTGTGCTGCGGCGTCAGTCTCCACCTCCTGCTGCTGCTGCTGCTGCTGCACCACCAACTCCTCAGCAATGTCGGACTGGGATTGAGGTCAGTTATTTCTCTATAAGAAATTTAGTCAAGCATTTGTACTGTGTAGCAATTAATTGCTAAGAGAACACCATGTCTCATTGTAGATGTCACAACCTGTGCTGCGGCGTCAGTCTCTACCTCCTGCTGCTGATGCACCACCAACTCCTCAGCAACGTCGGACTGGGATTGGTGGAAGGGCTGATGAGTTTTTAGCAGCCGAAAAAGAAACAAATGAAATTTTAAGGGTAAGATTTAGATATTATAACTTTTTATGAATGGATTGAAATAAAACAAGCACTAAATATTAAGTTAAGAATACTACTATCCATTAGTGAAAATCGCATCAAAATCGGTTGAGCTCTTCCCGAGATTAATGTGCACAAATACAGACAAATAAACATTTTTTTTTTACATTGATTCATATGAGTTCTGTTGCATTAATAAACACCTCTAGTAAACTTTTTTTTTAGTTATGTCCTTATGTACGTGGGACACTCAGAAAGTTTTGCGAAACAGAAAAAAAATGTTCTATGGGCAAATATATTTTTATTAAATTATTCATAGTACTCTCTACTAGCATCTATACAAAGTTTTATGCGTCTGAACCAATTTTCGAAACACTTTTTCCAGTTCGCCGCATATACCTCGTTTACGGCCTGCTCGAACGCTGACAGCGCATTTTCCGGTGACGAAAATTGTATCCCTTTGAGCTGATTTTTTATTTTTGGGAATAAAAAGAAGTCACACGGTGCTAGGTCCGGGCTGTAAGGAGGGTGACCCAGGAGTTTGACCGGCATGCTGTCCAGGAAGTCCCTCGTTTTGAGCGCGGTGTGCGCGGGCGCGTTGTCATGATGGAGCAGTAGCCCACGGAGCCCTGTGTTTGGTCGCTTGTTGCTCACAACAGAGAAAACTTCTGGCAAGCATTTATTAATATACCATTCGGCGTTGAAGCTTCTTTGGTTTTGTAAAGGAATGGACACCAAGTAGCCAGTCAAATAGAAAAAGCTCGCGATCAAAATTTCCCCCCCGCTTCTAGATCGCTTCACTTTGGTAGGCGTTGCTTCGTTTTGAAACACCCAAACTGTCGACTGGCGCTTCGTTTCTGGATCGTATTGATATATCCAGGACTCGTCGCCTCTAATGATGTCATAAACACGCCGAGACGAACCTGCTTCAAATTTGTTAAGCATATCACGGCACCATTCCACCCGGGCCTGTTTCTGAGCATCGGTGAGGTTGTGCGGCACCCAGCGTGAAACTATCCTCCTCACGCAAAGATGCACGTGCAGAATCTTGTCAAGGCTTCCCGATCCAATCTGCACAATGTGCTGAATCTCCTGGTATGTAACTCGTCTATTGTCTTGGATTAATTTTTTTACTGCTAGCACGTTTTCTTCCGTAACAGCCGTCGAAGGGCGACCACTTCTTTCTTCATCCCCCAAAGTTAGTCGACCGCGCCGAAATTCATTATACCAACGATACACGGTTGCCTTAGAAGGGCCTTCATCCATGAAAGCCATTTGAAGTCTTTCGTAAGATTCTTCCGGTTTCAGGCGGCACTTGAAATCGTATAAAATCATAGCGCGATAATGTTCCCGGTGCAGATCCATTTTTTACTGAGACACGATAATTTAAATTAGCTTGCAAAAAATGTGGAGGAAAAATTTGAAATTGGAATTTGCCTATTTTTACTTATAAATAATAATATTTTAAAAATAGGTTTAAACTGGCCAGTCTCTCATTAATAAAAACTTTTTTTCGCAAAATTTTCTGAGTGGCCTGGTATCTGCCATGTCCCAATGCCAAGGAGATAGTAGTATATGTATAGATCAACAAATATTACTTAGCTTTTAAACTTTCTTTTTCAGGATATATTGAACACCATGCAGGCTGGCCTTGTACAAAACCGGATGAAATACAGACAAATGTAAGTCAAATCAATTTATTTTACTACAGTATCCTACAAGAAATGGGTGTGTATAATGTTGTTTCTCTTGACTGCTGCAATTTGCAGCAAAGTACCTTGGGTATGTATTGGCGCCTCACTTCCAGTTGTTGGTTCTGGGTGTTGGACTGAAATGTCAGTCAAAGGCATTCTGAAATAATCAAAAATATTAGTTAAAAAAACAATAATTATTTAAGATGTGTTCACTTACAGCATATGTATGTATAATAATTTACCTGAAATGTTTCATTATATTATATAACGTGCAGGCCGCATATATTAGGTCAGACGTTTTCTCTGGAGCGTAATGAAAATTACGATCCAGGCCCAGCATTCTGAAAGTCCCTTTAAGATACCCATTGGTTCTTTCGATGGTATTTCTCGTCCTGCAGTGCCAATCTGTGTATCGGGCTTCTGGGGTATGAGGTGGTGCTCCCCTTACTGGTGTCATGAGCCACGGTTCCAAAGCATAACCGGAGTCTCCTGAAAAACATACTTCTGTAAATACTATTTTTAAAATTAACATATTTGTTACAGGTTACGCAATGCTCGAACAAGGCATATCTTGTAAGCAAAGCACAGAATACAAGCAAAAGTAAGACTGAACTGACTGAAGGCTATATAGCAAACTTTGTGTATATATTTGAATTGAAAGAAACATATTGTGTTATTTAAAATATGAAAGTTTCTAAGAAGTTAAATAAGTATTATTGTTTTAGTTTAAGAAGATTACCAAAAATAATACTAAGTTTCATAAGTTGTTTGAAAACTATAAAAATATAAATATTTTGACTCATTAGTGTTTTTTTTATTGAAAAGCAAATTACTTTCATACCCAATAGGTAGTACTCTCCAATCCTGTTGTTAGAGAGCCTACGAAGCTCCGTTTTTATCAGTGATGAATTAAATATGAATTGATCGTGTACGCGACCCGGAAAATCAGCGTTCACGTTGAGAATCCTGCCGTCTGAATCACAGATCTGAAATATTAAGTATACAATATATTTTAATAAAACTAATATGAGGTCCTGTTTATAACTACTTCTGCTTCTTTTAAGTAGATATTCCCATAGCCATAGGGCATTTACAAATATATAAAGAATATTATGGTCAATAATACTGAAAATTTGGGATTATTTTTGTTGTTATTGTAAAATCTATAAGTATTATATGTAGTTATAATTTTCAGTGAAGGATTTGGCCTTTAAATGTTTCATGTTCTTGGTATGATTTTAATATCTTTTAGGAAATGATAACTTCTAATAAAAATACTCACCAATTGCACATTGATTGTAGTGTCTCTGTTGTGATTGAGGTATTGTATTTTCTCCATCCCGGGAGGTGGGAAAAGGGTGACATGTGTGCAGTCTATTGCACCGATTACATTTGGCACTCCAAATTTGGTTTGAAAACCACTTGCCACCCTTTTCCTCTCTCCTTCCGAGCCAGGAAACAAGATCCATTTTGGTTTCAGTCTAAAATAAAACATAGCAGCATGAGCAGTCTGATAAAAATATTACAATTCTGTACACATAGGTAAATAATATTACAATTCTGATTGGGTAGGTACCTTGTGTTCACTGCAGTAACAAACTGTTTCAGATATTTACTGACAGTGGTTTGTGCTACAGAAATATTGTGGTCTTGTCCATTGCCACGTTGGTAATGGCCACTTATTAATATTCTCAATGATGTCAGTACCTGGAATCCATGGAAAAGTGGAGTATGTAAATATAAATCACTTAATTTTATTATTAGTATCGAAGAATGTAATGTACCTTCAAATATAAGTTACCAATATATTCTTATTAACATATCAAACTATATGTAGGTATCTAAACATATTAAATATTAGGTAAGTAGGCTCTAGAGCCTGTTTTCAGAGACTACAATAATAATCACATAGATTCTGTTTTCAGAGACTACTAGTAGTCTCTGAAAACAGAATCTATGTGATTATTATTGTAATGCTCACTAGACAGACATTACCTTCTGCAGCGAGACAGTTGCTTTTTTTGTAAATAGTAAACAACACTTAATTACTTTGATGTAAACAGGCAGTCCTGCAGCAGTGTTAGGTGCTAAGTCTTCCTCCAACTCGTCGCACAAATACTTAACCATTTCCGGGCTTATTTTATAATTTTCTAGAAATTCTTCCTTCGGCAGGCTCCACACATAGGCGAGATCTCTTATTTCAGCCCTCTGCGCTTTCCGAGCATGTTTTTCTTCCCAAAAAGAAATAACATGTCTCACGTAGCCTCTAGACATCTACAATAAAATCATTAAGTTATCTACAATAATATCATTAAGCATACAAAGGAATTCCGTAATTATTAATTTATTTATGCTATAAACAATACAATATTTTATTTTAGAACTTATTCTAAAAAAAAGATTGAATTGTGTGCTTGTTGCTTGTTTGAAATTTAGAGCAAAGTTACAATACAAGGAAAGATATATATTCTTTAAAATATCATTGTATAAATCGAAATCTTCATTCTTAGATTTATGCCTCAGCTGAAAGTCTTGTAAATTGGTCGTTTTTGCACTAAAAATAATTTATTTATTCCACTTACTTTTTAACTGGGTCTTCGCGATCGCCGATAAATTTAGGCTAAAGAACTGTCAAGCGTAAATAATTTATCTTCAAAATCGACCGCCATGTTGTAGTCATGCTCGCACTGTAGATACATGTCGCGGCCTCGGTTGCAGAATTTATATAGGTTGAGAAAACTCATGCTCGCAGCGGCCAGTATCGCGGGAAGGTAGATAAATATATAAGTTAAAATCGTTGTCGCGGTCGTCCTGCTCCCCGTGCTGGTTAATAGAGAAATAGACATTAAGATAAAAATAATTGTATTTTTTTTTTATATTAAGTGATTGATTAAAACGTTTTGTTAAAATTATAAGGCTGATTAAAATTTATGACACTCATAAACGCTGTTTTAATGCTATCATTCATTAATTCAATTTCATTACAGTTTTAATTTTCTTATCGATCGTCATTAAGAATGAGGTTTTATTTGACAAGCTTACAAACATTATTGCATTTAGCGCACTTAAGTCAATTTGGCTACTATGTCAATTGTCATGTGAGTTACTTTTCCTTTATTGTTATGAAATCTTTGATACTCTCTTGCCAATTTGCCTCTTTCTATATATGTAATTATGTTAGGCTTAAAGCATTTTACTTCGATCTAAATATAAGGTCACCTGCACTTAAACATTTATTGCTTTGAACTTATTTTAAATCCTGTGGCGGTTCAGTCAGTTTTCCTTACCCCTAAATAATGCATTTGGGATTAAACGACACTTATTTTTTCAAAATAATGCTTGTTAGACCACGAAACTTTTGCAGTAGTAGCGTTTGACTAAATAATAAACACGTTATTCATCATTCTTTAGTCTACCTAGAAATTTCATGATTATGATTTTTTTTTCGATACAAAAAACTTTAAATTGCTCTCTTGTAAAGTTCAAAAATTGTCGCTTGACGCAGTTTGCCTTTTAACCGTCAATATGATGATCAGCGAAATGTTCAATCCACGCAAAAGCTTGAACGTTATCGTAGGAATACGATTGATGTTGGACTTTTTCAAATATTGACCGTGGATGATTCATCACACTACTTGGAACATGAACAATATTTGCAGCGAAAACATTAAAAGTATAATACATCTGCACTTCAAAGAAAAATGGAAGCAAAAAATAAAAAAAACGATTAGAGCACTTAGTGCAGGGTGTAATGAAAAATGTTTATAAAAATCTACAACTTTGATATCACAGGAAGATCGAGAAGAAGTCAACAACAACTACTGGAAAATGAATGTCGTAGATCAACATATGTTTGTTAACACATACACGTGGACAAAGACTTGAAAAATAATATACAGCTATTAAAAAATGATATAAGGAAGGTATTTGACCCGGATGAAGAAATTTTGCTGTGCAAATATTTAAGAAAAGCAGCACTTCTACACATGAGCTTAAATACAAAACAATGTAGAGAACTGGCATACCAATATGCTGTTTCTAAACAAAAAAAAATGACAACTAACTGGCAAAAGCACAAAATGGCAGGAATCGGTTGGCTTCGTCATTTCCGTCTTCGTTTCCCGGAATTATCTTTTCGAAAACCGGAAGCCACAAGCTTAGCAAGAGCTACTAGCTTTAACAAGACAAATGTAGATAATTTCAACAACAATTTGGAGTCGGTCATGAAACGCCATAACTTCCCACCAGGATCAATTTACAATGTTGATGAGATTGAGATCTCCACTCGGAACGGGAAAGTATTGGCTCCCAAAGAGATTCGCCAGCTAGGGAAGATGGACTTCAGGGGAACGAGGAGTGAAACCACAATGATAGGCAGCATGAATGCTGCAGGAAACGCCGTGCCTCCTGTTTTCATATTCCCTTGGGTGTTCTACAAAGACAACATGTTGAAAGAAGCTCCACCAGGTTCTTTGGGTGTGGCGAATCAATCAGGGTGGTCAACAGAACATATTTTCAAAACAGTTCTTGGATCATTTTATTGAGTTCGCCAAACCAACAAGAGAAAATCCAGTTCTTCTAACAGTGGATAATCATAAAACTCACATCTCCATTGAGATAATTGACAAAGCCAGAGAGACTTTGCCTCCACATACGTCGAATCATTTGAAACCACTTGATCGAACAGTTTTTGGACCATTTAAAAGCCAATACAGCCAAGCAGCATACAGATGGATGCTCAATCATCCTGGTAAACCTATAACCAGAAGGAAACCGGCAGCAGCATGCAGGGATAACTAATGTACAACAAATATAATATAATCTTACAAGAAGAACAAGGGACATTGTCATACAACTGTTCACAGGAAGATAAATTGTATTATACTACTAAGTTCTGTATATGTAAATGTGGTAGGGTGTATCCTGAGCCTATTGTCATAGCAAACTCTCACTTTGTCATCAGTGTGTTCGTGGAAGGAATATCAAATACTAATAACAGATTGTCTTACAAATCCAAGTTAACAGTGGCCAATCTAGCATTGAACAAGTTATAGCAGAGCATAGTGGTGGGGATTTAACCATAATAACACACAGTATAAACAGAGGGAGATATATAATCAACACTCAACATGGCAGAGAATATTACATCAGCGGATGTGGTGGCGAAATTATCTTTGAGTAATAATGACCAGGTCTCATCAGAGTTTCAGGCATCAGGCATAGTTCCACAGAGCCTAATGGGGGCAGAGGTCAAGAAGACCATTACAGTAATGGGAATAACACCGGCTGATTTTGCTGAATCTTATTCATCATCTGACTTTGATTATGATTTACTAAAGAAGACATTTGCCACATATTGTAAGGATTTTAGTAACAATCTGGTTGAAGGAGTTGAATCTAAGGCACTTGAATTCTCTGCCAAGATACTCTTTGAGCTTGGTCCTTATATTAGAAATGAAAAGAAGAACAAAGGTGACAAAGCTATACGTTTTAGATTCCCTTATGTCAAAACAACGAATGGAGGGGAGAAAACACTCGCCATCAAAACTGTGATTGTGTCTACATTTAGAGAGGCATCCTAGTCTAAGATGGTTGAAGGTGATAAGATGATCATGACTTTCAAACAGGCTGGGATGTTGGCTATGGAAACATTTACATCAGCAATTTTGTTCTGCTATAACCTGAACCAGAGTATACTGATGACACCACTATGTGGTGCTGTCTTTTCAAGGGATACGATTGCAGACATGGCTAGGGAGCTGAATGTTGAACAGACAGCAGTTATCTGTACTATTAATCAGAGTACGACTGCTGGGGGGCAATACCTTCCACTCTCTGACATCAACTGTGCCATTGCGGCAACTATTGCATCAACAAGGAGAGTTCAAGACAAAAATATAAGAAACATGATGATTGTAAAAGTGGTGAAACAGTACTCTCGCAAGCATAAAGTATATGATTCAAGGGTGTTTGCTATATATGCTAAGTATGCCCTTGGTGGTGTACCACCAGGTCTAGATCCAGAAACACTCATTGAAAACTTTAACAATATACAGATTCAGGAAGTTAATCTGAGGGCCCAAGCTAGGGCAAGCATCCAGTCCATGGCAAAAGTTGCTGTGCCCAAGGTGCCTACAGCCATTAAAAAACCACAGCCTAAAGTGGTAGTTGAAGAGACTGATGAATCTGGAACCATTTACGATGTAGCAGAAATACTTGGAGAAGCGTATGGAATCTCGTTTACGCCAAGAAACATGATTAAAGACTTTGAGGTTTCAGGAAGTTACCCATACAATAGGAACATTTTTTCTGACGAAGATTTCTTATGTTCATATCGTCGCAGGAAAGGCAAATTTACTGAAGCACCAAATGACCATTTCGAGAAAAAGCCGTTTTAAGTTTTATTTTTTCGTTTTTAATTCATAACTTTTTTTCCAGGGCACGAATTTCGATGACGTCAAGGTAAACTTTTATTAATTTGTCATTCTCTATGTTCAGAAGTACAAACCATAATAATTGGACTGCTGGTTTGTGATATAGTGGCGCTTAAGTAAAAATGCAAAATTTCTTAATCGCCATTTGATTCAAATATTTACAGCAATCAAAATTACTTATAACTCTTACGTATATACATTGGAAAACGACAAAATTTCTGGAACTATAACAATAATGTAATGTTCGTAATCTTAAATTACTGTAAGGACTCTTACAAGTCTGGTTTCATCATGTTAAAGCAACTTAAAAAGTGATCGGCTCATTATGTTGAATCACTAAAAATCCTTAATTGTAGGTTATTGTTTTAGTTTTTTCGAGTAAAAAGACGTAAGAGATAATTACTTCTGTCTAATCACACTTTAAAACTACTTATAACTTCAGTTAATACACAATAAGAGCTACTTAAATACTGTAGTGACAAAATTAAAGTTACCTACTTGAACCATAAATAATAACGTATACTCCATTACTAATGTGTAAGAGTAAAGACTTAATTGCTTGTGATTATAAAAAAATCATATTTTTTAATAATCTTAAGTAAATTAGTAGGGCATTGAGATGGGCTTCAGCTGGGCTGGCTCCTCTGATAAGAGCTCAGCTCTTAAATAGGATAGATAGCTGGGCAAAGGCCTCCTATTTGAGTGAGGAGGGCAATAGTTTCGAGAAATAAATTAAAATACAGCTGTTAATTCGTATTTTTTTATTAAATCTATGAATTGTTTGGTTTTTACCTTTATTCTTAGTTTCAAGTAATAAACTTTATAATTTTTCTCCTTTTAAACAAAAAGCCGTTTATCTCATCGGCAAAAATAATAAACTTACATTGAGTAACAGAGCCTTTAACTTCTTTAGCAATAACAATTACCTACTTAACAATATTTAGAATCTTAGAGATTGGTATCTAAGTACCTACCTATTACAAAATATTATCAACTACTGAAATAAAAAAAAAAAAATCATCAACGTTTCTTTCAGTCTTTGACATATAAAAATAAAATAAAATAAATTTCTAATCAAAACAATCTTCATGATCTTTTTCGACTGTATTTAAAAAAACGAGTATAAAATAGCAAAAGGTGAGTTGGATTTCAGCCATTTCAATCTTAGGCCAATACTTCATTTTTCTCGTCTGTTGATATTCCTTATGATACACAGTTGGTATCACATTATTCGAGCACAATTTGTTCAGATCCGTGTATTTCTTTTTGCAAATGGGCAGCATTGCTTTGTAGCATGGTTTAAGTAAGTTGTAGGTTATTATTCTTCACTATCTCGATTTGTTTGTTTGCATTTCACAAAAGCCATATTTGCCACCGATTTCTTAAATGTTACTGTCCTCAATTTGCTATTTTTTCCGGTTAAATTACCTTTGAAATATTTTTCAGCAACTGTGTCCCATTTGTTAAAATCAGCATAATCAAGGACCTCTACTTCATATGGTCTTGGTGACTTCCTAGACATAGTAAAAATTGTGCTCCACTGCGACGGTGCCCACACTATAAAGTCTCTTAAGCTTTTATCTATAATGGAGTGCATAGAGAGATGGAGTCGACCGGCATATAAGTATGCCCCGGGAACAAATAATTTATCTAATTCTTTTTGTATTGCTTTTTCTGTAAGATTTTGTTCCTAGTATGGTTCTCTCATGTCATTTGTCAAATTGTGAACTGTTAAATCAATGCATGGTGGTTCAGCTTCTGTATTTGCACTGTGCATAGCAACTGGTTTTGGTATCAATAGCTCCTTGTATGTATTTTTTAATTTTATTGTCTTTGTATTTTGTACATCTGTGTTTTTTTTAGATGTTTTAAATATCAGTCTTTTAACTACTGCTGGCGTTGAGACTGTTTCCATCAGTGGTGTTTTTGATGTTCCAGCTACAGGTTCCTGTTCATCCTTTAGTCTTGCTGCGTACCTTTTTTAAAAACTCTGTTTCTTACTTTCCATTATGAGCTAAAAAATATAAAGGAATAGTAAGTCTCATATAAATTACAAAAACGTTTAATATACCATCTAGTTTTTTATAATTATAAAGAATGGTTTTAAGGTGCCCAAGACTTTAGTCTTGGGACTGGTCTTCCTTGAAGACTGGCCGGTTTGTTCACTAGATTGTAAAGAGTGGATGAATTTAAAGAAGACCTTTGCCCAGCAGTGGGATATTATAGGTTAAAAATAAGTCTTGATCGCAATTTTGCCCAAAGGAATCAACTGAGGTCGGCAACAACCACACGGTCAGTTTTGTAAATGGGGTGGTATTACTTCTCGGCCACAAGGTAACAAGCCATTCTCGACCGAAACCAACATTATACACTCTTCAAAAATAAACTTAACATCAGCCGATTAATCTTAAGTTAACCTTCACACCTATCCGTAACATAATTATACAACAAAAACGTGGCTTGCATCCCCGCGAATTCATAATTATTGTAATGCATCATTATTTTATAACAAAATCGGCATCAGTTTTTTATGTATGTAGGTATCTAGAGATTTTATATTTTATGAGAAAGTGCAAGTTTCATAAAAATCGCTTAAGTAAATAATTTATACTATTTTACTCAAGCTAGAGGGCTGGCTAAAATATCCGACACAAATTGGGAACTTATGGCTCGTGCCGAATATCTGCCGTGCTGGTCTGGACCTGACAAACCTGTTAAAAACTATCTAGAATTCTAAATGCTTCTACCTTGCTCAATCTAAACCAATAACGTACCTATAGATTAGGTATACACAAAAACAGAACCAGCGTCAAATGACAATTCTGTCTATATTTCATAAATGATTAGGTATTTAGGTACTTACCGAAGGTGACTTTACTAATAATTATTGTTTCTTATGTAAATTATTATAATTTACTTACTAATAGCTAACTTACCGATTAAGGAGTCCGTTATTGCATTATTATCACCAGCATTCAATACAGACACACGTGTACTCTCAGTGGCTCTGTCGAGCGTCGAGCAGACTGACTGATACGCGGCGTACGCGCGGGTTAATCAGGTTTTGCAGTATTGCAGTATTCCATATTTTTTACTTTAGCGATGTAAATGACGTATAACGCTAAAATATTACTTAATGGTAAAGATACTGAAAGTCAAAAACTTGTTCAATAACAGTAAGGCAAAATTACGTATACGCCACTTCCTGCATAAAAATGGAAAGACTAATATTCTTACAAGCCTTACTCATTATAAATAATTCAATTCAAAATTACTTATACCAACTTTTATGTTTGTTTCGAGTACCTAGTCCAAAAATTCTTATAAAATATTAGCTTTTAAATTGCCGGATGCCAAATTTACTTAAAATGAACTCTGGCACGGATAAAATGCCAAAAAAGTGTCGTTTAAGGACTCTGGCTGATGAAAACTCCCCTTTTTTTCCATTTACTGAAACGCCAAAATAGTGCTCATACACTGAGAAAAAAATATTGTCAGCATTAGCAATAAAACTTTCAACGGGGGAGAGCCCATCATGTTGTTTAGTTCATTTAACAATGTCTTTTTTGTCAGGAATAGGTTGTCAGTGCAACAAAGTTTTGCAAGACATGGTTGTATGGACACACCAGCAATTTTATATTGTTAGAAAGTAAGTTGTCAGTACAACAATATTTTCCAACAAAGTTTTAAACTACCTACCAACAACCTTTTACTGTCAAGAAGAAAGTTGTTAGTAATACAATATTTTTTTTAGGTACCGGCAGCAATTTTACAATGTTGTAGTAGCTACTGTGTTTTGTGTAGATAACAATTCTGCCTGTGTGACCACGAATAAGCCTTTGTTCCAGCAGCAATTTTACTATATTGTAGTAGCTACTGTGTTTTGTGTAGATAACAATTCTGCCTGTGTGACCACGAATAAGCCTTTGTTCCAACAGCAATTTTACTATATTGTAGTAGCTACTGTGTTTTGTGTAGATAACAATTCTGCCTGTGTGACCACGACTAAGCCTTTGTTCCAGCAGCAATTTTACTATATTGTAGTAGCTACTGTGTTTGTAGATAACAATTCTGCCTGTGTGACCACGAATAAGCCTTTGTTCCAGCAGCAATTTTACTATATTGTAGTAGCTACTGTGTTTTGTGTAGATAACAATTCTGCCTGTGTGACCACGAATAAGCCTTTGTTCCAGCAGCAATTTTACTATATTGTAGTAGCTACTGTGTTTTGTGTAGATAACAATTCTGCCTGTGTGACCACGAATAAGCCTTTGTTCCAACAGCAATTTTACTATATTGTAGTAGCTACTGTGTTTTGTGTAGATAACAATTCTGCCTGTGTGACCACAAATAAGCCTTTGTGGTTCGGGTTTACTTATTCTATCATCAAATTGGGGGGGAGGGGGGAGGGGGGGAGGACACCCCCTGTGAAGGGGGGGTTGCGGAAACCAATAGTTTTCGAGATATGACCATTTTTGTATTTTGAGGTTAAGTACTACGATTTCACTAGGGACCACAAGAGTTGGGACTCGGGGTGCTCTGTGTCAGATCTGTCACTCATAGTAACCTAATCTACTCAAGTCGGACTCAAGGTGGGCTCCCGCCAGAAGCTCCAGTGGTCAGCCCTGAGTGTTCGCTTCGCCCCACGAGACCTTCACTTCGCTACGGTCTCGTATGGCTCGCTTCCACTCAGGACCTCCCGGAGCTTCTGGCTCCCGCACTTAGGAATAACACTCTAGTTGTAGGGACCACAAGACTAGGTGGAGTCGGGGTGCTCTGTGTCGGATCTGTCACCCATAATAACCTAATCTTTTCAGTTTGCAATGAATAGAACTATTTTCTAATCAAACCTAAGTTTTATCATTATTATAGTACTATATATTCACCTATGTCTAATTAGGGTATCTAAAAAACAAATATACTTTTTGGTAACATTTAATTTAATTAATTAACACAGTTCCGATAAACTTATATTATAAACTTAATTAACAGAGTTCGAATGAACTTATTATACTAACTTATTCTATAAACTTAAATAATTTGTTTGTTTTATTTTTTAATCTTATAAACATACGCAACTATTTTTATCAGCTCCTCAAAAACATCTTTTTTTTCTATTCTCATTTGACGCCTCCAGTTATATTCTATTACCCAATCTTTAATTTCCCCCCTTGGCTGATCACTTCTATACACTCTTTTCATATTTCGCCATATGCTTTCTATGCGTTGTGTGTGTGTCCCATCAGGTGCCACAAATCTATTTGTTTTGTCGCTATGGTTCACTTTATTATGTGAATATCCATGTTGAGAAAGGCAGTCATACGCTCTCCAACAATCAGTATGGATTTCACTGCCTATCTCAACATGTTTTTGAATTAGTGGCACCAGTACTTCAGCCGACCTATTGTTATCGGGACACACTTCCAACCGGAGGTCGTCATTTTTATTTTCTATCATGCCCAATACCCAGTGGCCTTCAACTCTACGCCCTCTATTATACTTTCGTTTTCCAAATTTGGATTCATCCATTTGAACCACTTTTCCGGGGCCTCCTATTTTGGTTTTATACCAGTTTTCTTGAACAAACACGACGATAGCCTCCCGGCAAAATGAGAACCAGTCGGCTACCGTCTTGGTACTCACAGATTTCGGCATACTCCGATCAGCCTTGGAAACTTCATGGACAGCCAAACTGAAGGAGTATTTTTTACAAAATAAATACATCATTAAAAATATTATTGACATTTTAACTCTAGCATTCTCGAACCAAGTCCCCTTGGCCCGAGACATTTTGCGGTTGCGGCATTTGCTTTTACGGCACTGGAAGATGCCGAATTTGCTGTCAGAAATGAATGTCATCGGCTTCTTGTGATATTGGCATAGTTTTTCTTTGGGGAGTAAGCCCCTCTCCTCCGCAAACGCGATGCACAGCTCTTCTGTCCCAAGCTCCAACAACACTTGTGTTATACCCCATTCAGTACTGTAACAATGAAGAAATAAATATATTGTAGCATGTTTTATTTAAAATTCATTTTTAAAAGGCTTTTCCGACTTCTAACCTAACCTATCCAAGTCAGTTTTTATCATACTTTGACTGTAACTAAAGGTTTACATTTGAAAAAAATACCATATAAATTGTGGCACTTACTAAGACTCGGAAGAAGACAATCTTCTTCTCAGATGGGACGTTCCGGAACCCTCCACATCGTCGTCATCGCTACTATCATCACCGTCACTGTCAGACAGCGAAGGTGACGCAGGAGCGATAGCACTCGCCGCCCAAGAAGGGCCAGCAACAGCAAAGTCGTCGGAGCGCACAAGCGGCTCATTAGAGTTCAACACTTGCACACCTAAATCGGCCGAAGAAGAGGTCACACCAAGCGGCTCACTGGAGTCCAAAACTTGCACAACACTCAATTCCTCGGACGAAAGCGCGGCAGACACCGAAGCACTAGGCTTGGAAGACGCCATGGTAGTCAACGAAACGAACACGAACAGGAATACGATAAACGCTATCAACTGTAAGGCACGCAAACGATGACTAGAGAAAATTAACGGCCATGCCATAACCATAGATAGACCAAAAATCTACAATTACGTTTCGTTAATCCTATTTTTCCTTCTAATATTTTTAGGGATTTTTTTTTTCGCTTCAATATACTATTTAGACTACGGTACAATTGTAAGAATTTCAATTTAAGTGCTTACTTGATCATTTTTGTACAGAGTTATGTTTAATTTGAAGCTCTAAGTTTTTATTTCATGTAATGGAAACTCACAAAGCATATTGCCGTGCTAGTGCTATGAGAAACGGAACGTTTCACGCCATGAAATTACGTGCCGTCTGTCAAATTCTACAAAATAATTTTAATATTTCAAAAAATTATTACATAAAAAGTATTTGTTTCCGCAACTTAAAACTTTAGGTGGAGGCTAACAATATTATAGGCTACCTACAAAAAAAAATTGGCTCAAAATCTGTGATCGAATAAGTAAAGACAAACCCAAGCCTTTGTTCCAGCAGCAATTTTATTATTTTGTAGTAGCTACTGTGCTTTGCGTATATAACTATTCTGCCTTTGTGATCACAAACAAGCCTTTGTTCCAGCAGCAATTTTATTATTTTGTAGTGGCTTCTGTGCTTTGCGTATATAACTATTATGCCTTTGTAACCACAAATAAGCCTTTGTTCCAGCAGCAACTTTACTATATCATAGTAACCACTGTGCTTTGCAAAGATAACTATTCTGCCTTTTGCCTGAACACAAAGCTTTTAATCCAATCCAATAACAATTTTACTATATCCTAGTAGCCACTGTGCTTTGCATAGGTAACTAATCAGCCTTTATGACCACAAACAAGCCTTTTTACCAGCAGCAATTTTACTATATCCTAGTAGCCACTGTAGCTACTAGAATATAATAAAATTGTTGCTGATTCAAGGGGTTATTTGTGGTCACAAATGTAGAATTTGCAAAGCACAGTAGCTACTACAATAAATTAAAATTACTGCTGAAACGAACGAAAGCTAGTATGGTAAAAAATACAGTTTAGCGGTAACTTCAAATGTCAGAAGATACTAGAATAAAATAATATTGCTGCTGATACGAAACCTTACTGTGATAAAAAGACAATTAAGTGGTTACCTACTTCAAATGTCAGTAGCTACTAAAATAAAATAAAATTGCTGCTGAAACGAAAACTTATGTGGTTAAAAAGACAGTTTAGTGGTTAGTAATACCGTCACCAACTTGATAAAAAGTCCTGCTGGAGCTGTTGGTAAAAGATATAAGTAATAAAAAACATAATAGATTAAAATGATTAATTTATTTAAGTATACCACAAACCTTACTAACCTTACAACTTCTCTGCTTGTTATATTAACCTTAATTACTTATGAATCTCAATCGGTTGCTTGACTGAGTGTTGTATGTGTTTTAACACTTCGAAAGTAGTTTGAAAATAGATCAGTAGTTTTTGCTATATAAGTAACGTTTCGTTCAACATACATAATACTAAAGATAACCAACATTTACAGTGTTACAAGGAATTTTAATTTAATCGAATGATTGAATTGTGCCGAAGCTCTCCCATCCTTAACCATGGACATATCAGCCTCACGAGATTATTTTGCTTAAATATAACACTTATCTTAAAGTATCTTATAATGATTTAGGTATGACAGGCACAATCAACATACATTAGGTGCAGCATTAAACTTGAATTTAGATAATCAAAATGTATCTTAATTAATATACTAAGCTTAAATTATTTAGGTCTAAAAAGCATAATTAACCCTCTGGGACTGACGTGCCCTAATTTTCGCAAATCTGCTGACGTGGTAGTATAACAGACACCACTTTAACTACTCATAACTTTGTAGTTTTTTTTTTCAAACCTGGTTTAATGGTTTTTATTTAAGCATTACTATTTTCTTTATTGTCTTAGTTGAGAGCTAAGTTTCAGGAAAAAAAACAAGGTGATATTTATAAACATTTATTAAGTACGTCTAAATCAGTCTCAGAACATAGAGATCTACTAAAAATTAAAAAAAAAATAACAAGATTAGTACTTTTTATAGGAACATTAATTATTTGTGAAAGACAACAGTTTTATCATGAAAAATATAAAAAAATAGCAACATTCAATGGTTAAATCAAAATTCACATGACTACAAACTATTACATTTTTTTTTGGCAATTTTCACAAAGTGGCTTGGAACATTGAAGACAAATCGGCTTCTCACAATCACAGTATCGATATATTGTCACTCTTTTTATTTTTGTTGGACAAATGGCACATAATTTTCTTCCACTTGGTGGATTTGGTGTAGTCTTTGGAGGTGGAGGGGGTAAATCTTTACCCAAAACTCTACTTATCGTCATTCGCAGTTCTCTTGGTAATCTTTCATTGTATACGCGGGCTTTCATGTGTTCTAGCACCAATGCTCTTGCCATATTCAACATGAAAGTTCCTCTCCTCATTTTATCATCACTGTCTGCACATGACTGATATAAGACAAAGCTATTTACTCCTGCCATATCTAGTATACGCTGAAAAATTGCCATAGGCCAGCGACGAGTTTTACGGCTGCAAGAATAGATCGAGCACTTCTTGTCAATTTCGTCAACTCCTCCTTTTGTTCGATTGTAGTCTGCAATCATAACTGGCTTCCTTGTGTCAATGTCTATGTCCCGGTTATGGTGGGAAGAGGATATTAGCAGAACTGCTTTGTCTTTTTTCGGGACATAGGAGAGCAAAGTTAACTCCTTGGTAAAACCATACAAAGAACTTTCTATTTCTCTTTGTTTGTTTGGCAAGAAACTTTGAGGTATCTCAGCCTTGTTCTTCTTCAGTGTTCCTAAGTAGGTCAGTCCTCTTTTCAACAATATCTCCACAAGTGGGATGGAACTGAACCAATTGTCAGCCGTTACGGTTTGTATTTTCGACCACTTTCGCAAGTCGCAAAACAGATTGAGTTGGTACTGCCATTTTTCTCTCTTGTTCAGTCAGACCTATCCCATCCGAATTTTTGCCATGGTAGATGTATGCATTGTAAATGTAGTATGTACGTGCATCACTCAACACCATTATTTTGATACCGTATTTGGCCGGTTTTT
Organism: Macaria liturata; assembly: GCA_964023185.1. Classification (NCBI taxonomy): domain Eukaryota; kingdom Metazoa; phylum Arthropoda; class Insecta; order Lepidoptera; family Geometridae; genus Macaria; species Macaria liturata. The sequence continues at coordinate 9,085,049 of OZ026828.1, read as the reverse complement.
GAGGCATGTAAATAATGAACTTGCAACGGCCTCTTTACGCCAGCAGCATTTCGTCAATGCAGAGGTATGGTCCAGGGCAATATTGAGACTGACAGTTTGAGATAAATTTGTTGAACAGATCCGATATTGGAGCAAGTGGATCGTCTTTGAGGCGTACTTCTCTGTTAGTAGAGTCATCAAATCTCAGACAGTTGATCAAACATGAAAATCGATATTTTGATATTACGCAACGAAAGATTTCATGGCCAGTCCCATCAGTAGCAAAAATCATCTTGAGGTCGGAGTCATTGCACTTGAATACTGACGAATAGTACATAATACCTATAAATGCTTTCATTTCATTTATATTTGTATCCATAAGTTCTGTCTTGGTGCTTTGTTTGAACTTGGCCCGATAGGTGCTCAGTTTTTGATTTGTGTATACTATCATACTTTCAAGCATCGAATGGTCAAAAAGCTTGGACCAAAGTTCAAAATAGCCTTCAAACTCAATATTGTTATTGAGACGCCTTGGCAATCTTATAATATTGTGGGCTGCAGTTCTCGATGTTCTTGGGCACTCTTGACTATTCCAAATAAATCCATTTTTACCTTTGTAACGTTCAGATGGCTCTTCCGCAGCATCTGTACGTTCTTCTTCAACTAGTTCTTGGATCAGTTCCTGAGAGGATTCACCTAAATTTGATTCTTCAGCGGCTATTCTCTCTGCTTCCGTTGGTTCTTGAAATACTTCCTGAGATGGTTCTTCAGTTACTGAAATTTCGTCATCTTCTAAATATTCTATTTCTGGTTGAAATTTTGGATCACCTCCTTTATCATCAACATCACTAAACTCATGTTCACTTTCTTCATTCAACCATTTTTCTATCATCTCATCATGGCATATAAAAGCCCCAGAAGGCTTCCTTTTACATCTACGAGAATTACTAGACTCAGCCATCCTAAAACCAAACAATAATTTTAGTACCCACTACTACTTGTACGACAGTCGCATATACCTATAACTTGTTTTCTCAGAAACGTAAATTAGGAAGTTGTAAAGTCTCGATCAAAGAAAAAATTAAAAGTTACAAAAACAATAATACTGACGTGTAGTCTAGGAAACACTATGAAAATATAATGATTTTACTGAGATGGTTGTTTCACAGAAACATACCTTAACACTGACGTGGTTGTCTCGTAGACACCTTCCCTTGTAGCGTGACGCGTACGCACCCCGCGACTGCCCGCGGGTCACTGATCAACGCTTAAGCGCGCGCTCGGAAGGTACTGAGAACGTGGCGGTTGCAATTTAAAAAATAACGAAATAACGAACGTTTTTACATTTTGCGGTGTCTGACACACTACCACGTCAGTCCCAGAGGGTTAACATAGATGCAGCAAAAAATTTAACGTAGTTAATCAAAATTTATCTTAATTAATATACTTAACTTAAAGTGGTTTTTTTTTTCGCAAAATAACGTACTTTTCAGCATGCAAATTACCGTAACCAATGTTTACAATATTGCAGGGAAATTTATACTGCATGTCATCATAATTAATGTAAATTAGCTCCATATCTGACTGAGCTTCCTTTACATAGTATGCATGATAGTGGGAATCAAAAGCAATAGTAGTCATAGGCATCGCCTTAAACACTATTTTACTTTCTTTGTACACATAGATTTCACGTATTTTCGCAAAATGAACAATGTCTGGTTCAACGTTGTGTAATAGGGCATAATCAACACGAAAATATGCTGAGAACAGTGAGACATATAATGTCGTTTTAATGTTGTCTGTTTCAACCCAACTAAATTTCTGTGCAAGTGCAGATTGTTCTTGTGGAGTGATATTTGATAAAACCCCAAATGACAAAGGACAAGACAATTTATTTTTTAGTAAAACATCGTTTAGAATCAGTTGATGTCTTTTGGCAATGGACAGCGTCATGTTAATCCTATTAGAAGAAGGTTTAGAAGATAACTTATTGGGACGATGTTTAGCTTCAAAACGCATTGATGACAGAGAACGTAACGGACCAAACTTAAGCATTGCTGTGTGGTAGTGCAACAAATTGTGAAATTTTGGTTTGAGCGTTTGATCAAATAGCAAGGTAAACATTTCGCAAAGGTCTGCAACTAAGTATTGTAAATATATTGCTTGTTTTGGCCGAAAACCTGAAGATGTTACTGTATCAATCACATGCATAAGCTGAATATAAATAGCCCAGTACTTATTATCACGCGGAACCATTTCACCAAACATAATTCCGAAATACCTGCAAAATGTCTCAATTTCAGAAGCACTCAAACGCATGTTTTTTTTGCGTACGTTTTTCATTGATAGTGTAACTGGTTTGTCACCATTATCAGAACCGTAGTCAAATGAAGAATTTTTTTTATTTAACAATTGTACCGAAAAATATTTACATTTGTCGACCAGAACAATAATAAGCTCGCACATTACATACTTCATTACTCCTTCATTGAAATCGTGCATGACATCTACTCCAATTTGTGAAAACAAATCAAAATTTTCGACACTTAACCAAATACATTCCTCTTTAATCCCAGTTATAGAAAAGTTGTTAGTTCTCAAATCATTTTTATAATTTTCCATATTTCTTAAGAGGGATCTATCCTCGCGGAATTGGTGTTTCATTACGTTTTTTGTCACTTTGCAGTTCCTACAAGAGAGATTACTAGAAAAACTCTTTACGAAGCCTGTTATACTATGAAGACCCATATTATCTCCCAGAATTAGAGCGAGTTCAAAAAATATGTTACCCTTAAAATTTGGAAGATTAAGAGATATTCCATGTGTTATTAAGTAATTAAATTCGGTAATTAAAGGTTGGAATATTATTCGATTCCCGAACTCCACCCTGTCTGCAGAATGATATAATAAAACCAAAAAAATATTTGATAGCATTGACGTATAATAATTAGGTAAACATGGAATAGACACATAAGCGGCTCCTAATTTATGTATCGAACTATGACTGCCCAGAGAATTAAGAGGCTCAAAGTCATCAACTTGTAAAAATAGAGGCATCACTATTTTATTTTCATGTGAAGATTGCCTTGATTTCCAAAAAGAACCATGCATAAAGTGATGAAGTGTTTCTGTAGCATCATGAGTCATTAACTTGTTCATATGATCTAATGTTTCATTCAAGATGTTCGGCAAGGAAAAAAAATTTTCCAGAACGACACGTAAGGACACAAAATGTGCTTCACATTCTACTGCCTCATAAATTTTTGTACCGCCTCTCCTTACATAATCGTATCTACGCCCTACAATATACGACTTAGGTTCAATGTAAGTGCCACGTTTTGCAAAATATTTTAATCTTTTGTAATATGTGTCTAGATTTGACAATGTAGATATAATGTCTTTCATTAATGCGCTGGAAGCCGGTTCTACTAGATGAGTGATTACAGAATTGTTCTTGATCTTGAACAGAAGAAAAAACAACATCTGCAGTGTTTTGTGGTATTTGAGGATTGGCATACAGCACTGAGAAAAATTTAAAGCCAAAAGTGTCCTAATAAGGGCAGATTTAGTTGGAATGAAGGCGAAAAAACGACTTAACGTATTACGAACAAAAACGCCTTCCTACTTAGAAAGCTGAAAACGCCTTACATGTAAGGCGAATTCAACAAGCAGAAATACTGCAAGTATAACTAGGAAACTGCTCTTTTAGCCGTACTATTGAACCTACTAACCTAGCAAAAACAATTAAAAATGTGGTAATAAAGACAGTTAGCGAGATACTTACGATGAAAATCGACTTGCAAAAAACGTTTTGCGTCTTATTATTACTCTAGTTTTACTAGTCCATTTTGCGTTTTGGGCCTGTTTCTAAACAGTTTTCCCTATTACAGAAGGGGCTTTTGTCATTATTTGCAGTTAAAAACGCCTTACCATAAAACGTTACGATTACGAACCGTCTAATAGGTTATTTTAAACTAACTATATGATTTTTTCTTTATTTAGTAAGGTATAATCGTGCTTATTTTAAGAACAAAAACGTGTTATCGTAAGTGCAGATAAGGCGATTTGACGGCTTAAAACGTATTTGTATTTATAGTTTTACTAGTCCATATTGCGTTTTGTGCCTATTTGTAAATCATTATCCTATATCAGAAGGAGCTTCTATCGTTATTTTCAGTTAAAAACGCCTTACTGTAAAACGTTACGAACCGTCTAATAGGTTGTTTTAACCTAACTGTATGATATTATTCTCCGTTCAGTAAGGTGTAATCATGCTTTTTTAGGACAAAAATGTTTTATTGTAAGTGCAAAAAAGCCTATGTGACGGCTTATGACTTATGACGCATTCCCTAAAAGTTGTATTAATTGGCTTTAGAATTATTATGCAAAAATATAAAGCTAATATAACCTGACTTAACGTTCAATTAAACATTGAGGAAAATACTTTTGCATATTTAAAAGCAAAAACAGCATCCATTGACCGGAGAATACGCCTTGTGGCAGCTCTGTAGGGCATATTCACACGGCTGTGGGCGGCCTTCAGCCGCCGCTAGTGCAGCTGAATCGGAGTGGGCGGTGAATGCAGCCTTCAGTTACTAATGCTAACTAACTACTAACTACTAACTTGTTGCAGATATTAGTAACCATGCCATTAAAATACCTAGTTTTGTCTGCTACCACAAAGCATTTCTCCAGGCGTTGGAAGTTCCGATCTGTAATTAAAATTAATATTATTAGTTTAAGATTATGACTTATTTTTTTAACAACAATTAGGTTCTGATATAGGAAATGGTACCTAATTTATGATATAGAAATAAAACATTAAATAATAATGAAAATTTATTATAACTTTACTCATCCATCATACATGCAAAATCAAGACACAAAAATATGACATTTCAATTACAAATTTTTTACAACCAACAATTTTGTTATTTTAACAAAGATCAAGACATTTAAAAGAAATTACTTTAATAAAGTACTTGACCACTTTCATCACATATACAGGGCTTATGTTTTGTTTTGTTTATTAAATATTATATTATAGATACTTTAACTATTCTTACTTCTTAAAATATACATGGTAGTCAATTTATTACTACTTTACTCATCATACATGCAAAATCAAGACACAAAAATATGACATTTCAATTACAATTTTTTTACAAACAACAATTTTGTTATTTTAACAAAGATCAAGACATTTAAAAGAAATTACTTTAATAAAGTACTTGACCACTTTCATCACATATACAGGGTTTATGTTTTGTTTTGTTTATTAAATATTATATTATAGATACTTTAACTATTCCTACTTCTTAAAATATACATGGTAGTCAATTTATTACTACTTTACTCATCATACATGCAAAATCAAGACACAAAAATATGACATTTCAATTACAATTTTTTTACAAACAACAATTTTGTTATTTTAACAAAGATCAAGACATTTAAAAGAAATTACTTTAATAAAGTACTTGACCACTTTCATCACATATACAGGGTTTATGTTTTGTTTTGTTTATTAAATATTATATTATAGATACTTTAACTATTCCTACTTCTTAAAATATACATGGTAGTCAATTTATTACTACTTTACTCATCATACATGCAAAATCAAGACACAAATATATGACATTTCAATTACAAATTTTTTACAACCAACAATTTTGTTATTTTAAGAAAGATCAAGACATTTAAAAGAAATTACTTTAATAAAGTACTTGACCACTTTCGTCACATATACAGGGTTTATGTTTTGTTTTGTTTATTAAATATTTATAACATAGATACTTTAACTATTCTTACTTCTTAAAATATACATGGTAGTCAATTTATTACTACTTTACTCATCATACATGCAAAATCAAGACACAAAAATATGACATTTCAATTTCAAATTTTTTACAACCAACAATTTTGTTATTTTAACAAGACATTTAAAAGAAATTACTTTAATAAAGTACTTGACCACTTTCATCACATATACAGGGTTTATGTTTTGTTTTGTTTATTAAATATTTATTACATAGCTACTTTAACTATTCTTACTTCTTAAAATATACATGTAAGTAAATCTAATCGAACAAAGACCCAGGCGCACGCAGTCTGCCTACAAGTGCGGCGACTAGCTTCGAAAAGTAGACTAATCCAAAAGGGGGTCGATGTACTCATCAAAACGAATAACTTTTACTATGATAGGTACCAACCCTGAAATCGCGAAATAATGCTGCATCAAACAAAAAGTTCGTCGACAAGAGGCAAAATGTTTGAAGAAACGCCCAGAAGAAGCACTACTTTCGCTTAGTTTGTATGAAAATGAGGTCGGGCTAGCAGTGAAAATGATGATGGAAATATGAATCTCATTCGATACTAACCAAATTATTTTAAAGAGTGATTTACATGAGGATTTATTTGTTCTTATTTTTAGATACAAACAATATTACAAAAGAGCTATAGAGGGCGAGCTGTAAGCTGTAAGTTCAATTTATTGCCCTACAATATAGAGCATAGAAAATTTTTGTTTGAAGGCAGGCAGCAGACTTCTCATCATTTGTTTTGAAATATCATTTGAAGGTTATTAGTTTAATAAATATTGAATGAAAGTACAATATTTATTAACCAATATTTTATAAGAAATCTTACATACGCAATATTAATATTTTGAGAGCAAAAGGAAGCAGGAGGTTCTTAAATTGTCTGTTTTTTTAAGAATTGTACTTAGTAGAAGAAGCACTACTTTAGCTGTCGATGGAACTACACCATGAAACGATATAGAAAATTTTTGGAAGCGAGTAAAAGTTAATGGCCGACTAAAAATACTGTATAATGAAAAGGGTAGGTACTCTTGTAGATTACTGTAACTAGTACCTACCACTAAAGGGACTAAATGGATATAAGCTGCTCATGGCTGATTTTTAACAACTCTATCCAGCAGCTGCGGGTTCCAATTTAATCAGATCTCAAGTTCAAAATCTCACAAAGAGGCCAACCCTTAAAATCGCGAATCGACAAAATGTATTTAGAAACGGTTTTTTTTCTCTATTTCAGGATTGATCCCAGAGTAAAAGTTGTTCGTATTGACGAGTACATTAATCCCTCTTCGGCTTAGCATATCATTTGCTGATAAAGACTTACAAATAGTTCTACCAATACAGTCAACCGCTGATATTATAATCTATAGGTACTAAGTAGATGTTTAGGGGAGCGGAGGGTATTGCCGTACACCTAATTTCTAACGTCATTTTCTTCGATTTTTTAAGTGCATGGCATGTTTTTATAATATCAAGTTACCCTATATTGATCAAAATTTATATTTAAAGTAAAAGCAATCAAATTCATATATCGTGGAACTGACAAAATGTATTTTTTCCCATAGTAGGCATGTACGGTATTACCCGACACCTGCGTGCAATTCCGTACACCTTTCTTCTAATTTCGTACATAGTTTAAGGCTCAGACTAAAGCATGAAGTGAAAGTTCACAGGATGTATTGAACTTGCGTTCAATTCAAATGTCAGAAAAACCATCTAGTCCAGTTGGATACATCAACATTACTAATTTGCCGGTTTTGTTTTTTGATGATTTAAACCCGAAAAGTGATGAAATCAATCAAAATGAATTGCCAGTTACATTGAATGTCAATAAAATCGTAACTCCAGACCAACCCACAACTGAAAATACGTTATATACACAACATACACCATGCACTCCAATTAAAATACAAGACATCTTAGTGAAACCAAAAACTCCACAAAGAAAAGGACAACGAAGCACTGCTAGGTTGCCATTTGTGTTAACTTGCGACGAGTGGCATAAAGAAGAGCTAGAAAAAAGCATAGCAAAAAAACAAAAAGAAGAGTTAGTTGAAAGCCGAAAAAAAATAGACTACTAAAACAAGAAGAAAAGAAAAAATACACAAAAAGCAATAAAGTCAAAATAAATAAGCAAATACTTAAGCCTGAAATTAAAACCGTTATGGTTAGTAATGAGAAACAAACCACTTCATCAAACAAAGACTATAAATTGAATGTTTTGCAACCATTTAATAACAACAACTTTTCCCAAGACCTACCTAAGGTTCTGATAGTTACCCAAAAAGCTGAAATTCATAACACAAAAGAAAAAGAGCAAACAAATATCACGTTTACAGACGAAGGAAAAAATAAGCATTCATACTCGGAAAAGATAAATAGTAAAATTGAACTACTGAAATTTAAAATGATAAATCGAAACATGGAAAACAAAATGTTAACACCAGAAAAGAAAATCAGAGTTATTTCAGATGTTAAGATAAAGAGTCCATTAAGACCAAGCGCTACAAAAAACACGAGTGACCCTGAAAGAAACGTTACAAGCATCAAGAAGAAATTTTACACGGATGATGAACTGGAGAGAATTCTAACAGATGATGAAATACTACATTAATCATCTGTTAGAAAAATTTCTTTGTAATTTCCGTATAAAATTTCTTCTTGATGCTTTTAACGTTATATATACAATATATATATATATATATATATATATATATATATATATATAACGTTATAACGTAACTGCATGATTAAAAATAATATATTTTTAAATAAAATATAGCTGATATTTTAATAAAAACATGACTAAAACTGTGTTTGTAATCGACTTTTATTCGCCCCAATCTTAGTGCTGATAACTAGGTAAATCCGTGCTAACAACTGGCAATAAGCATGCCAACAAATAGGGATATGATCATTCTTAATTTTTTTTAAGTTATATATTAAGTTAACAGCACTATCATTTTAAAGATTATGCTAATATGAGAGTTAATAAATAGGACATAATAAAATTACAATAATTTGCGTGATATATTTAGTTATCGATATTTATTATCAATTTGAAATAGGGCAACCTCTTAAAGTGCTGATATTTGGGTGGGTCTGTCACCCTAGTTAGTAAATTGAACGGTGATGGGACAGGAGACCCTAGGTCCGAGGAAAAATGGCGCAAGGTATGTTGTCTCAAGTGTCTTTTTTGCTGTTTGGGGTTCGGGGCACTTAACATAACCGACTCTATGCTTTTTCTTTTCTTTTCAAGGTGTGGAGTGATTTCAAAAATAATTGTAAAAAGAAGTGCGCCAAGATAAATAAGGCCGCTCACGGCACTGGTGGTGGACCAGCACTGCAATTATCTCTAACAGATCTGGAAAATAGGGTTATAATATGCAGATAATAGGTGTGGGGTACGGGGATAGAAGAAGCTGGATTTGATTTGGTTAGAATAATGGATTGCATTTTATATGTGCTGGATATGTAATTGTATAATGCCTAGTTATCAATATTTTATTATTATTGCAGGGCAACATGTCTGTGGTACAAGAAACGTCTGATGAGCCAGTTCTAGTGGATTGCAATGTTTGTGAAGAAGGTAACTATTACAGGCAAATTGCCAATTATTCTTACACCATGTTCAAATAATAACACTAGATAAGTCACAGATCACTAAGGATCTATAATTTGATTAGTGTGCCAATATATTAATAACATAAGACAATTCATATCAGATATATAATCAGCCCAGTAATTAGGGACCTTGACTAATGTGCCAAGGAGTGTAGATTGAGGCTTGCCTTAAGTACACAGGGCAAGTATTTGTGATTAACTTAGGTGTTTGCTCTGTGTCTGTGTCTGGATTTAATTCTTATCCTTACTAATTATATAAATCTGAAAGTGTAATTGAGTCTGTTAGTTTGTTTCACTCTCACACTGAGATGCATGACCAATGGATACACTTGATTTTTGGCATGAATATATTACAAAGGTTGGAAAGTGAAATAGCATAAAAATCAAAATAAAATGTGGGCAATCTCTGGAACCTCACAAGCTTTGCTAGGTATGGTGTCAGAAGCTGTGTGTAAGATGACTCTAATACATTTATTTATTTAGTCGGGCCTTTTTCAGATTGGAATAAGCCAGGAACCAGCAGCCAGCCAACTGCTGCTCCACTACCATCAACGAAAAAAGAGGAGGTTCCTCTTTTCCAACCTAAAGAGCCTGTTGACGAGGAGTGGAAGCCTCAGCCACAAAAAAAAAATAGTGATAGCATATTGAAAATATTTGCTGAATCAGATAAGCTTACAAGAGAGTATGCTAGGGAGCGTGATAGGACATATGAGGAGTTTGAAAGGGAACGGTTGAGATTAAGAAATGAGGAATTGAGAGTGAGAGAGTGTGAAATGCAAGAAAGAGTACGACAGAGAGATATAGAGCTGCAATTACAAGCTGCATGGATGGAGTTAATGAAAGAGGCCAGGAATGCTTTTGTAAGGTATATGGAAAGAAAGTCCTAGATGTGTTTGATTAATTAAATTTGGTTTAAATCATTATAATCTGATCACATATCCGATTATAAAGAATTTAATCAAATACAATATGGGAATTGCCCGAAATAAATACATTTTATCTTATTATTGATTTATCTATACTAATATTATAAAGCTGAAGAGTTTGTTTGTTTGAACGCGCTAATCTCAGGAACTACTGGTGCGAATTGAAAAATTCTTTTTGTGTTAGATAGACCATTTATTGAGGAAGGCTTTAGGCTATATGACATCACGCTGTAACTAATATGAGCGAAGAAACAATGGAAAATGTAAAAATGCATACGGACAAAGTCGCTGCCACATCTAGTTATTATTATATTTAAAAGTTATAATTTATGAATGCAGTCTGTTAATTCTATCTACTTATGTACTTCTTAATGCTCTTCCTCTAATGAGGTCATCCCCAGTATAATTCTCTTGAAGAACATCATCAGAGAATGACTGTTGAGGTGGCACTTCATTTTCTCTGGTCTCAGGTTCTGGTACATTGAAGTCGAGTGCTAAGTTGTGCAGCACACAACAAGCTGTTATTATTTTCGCACATTTTTTGGGTTCATAATGGAGTGTGCGATCTTTGCATAAACCACGCCACCGATTCTTTAAACGTCCAAACGTATTCTCTATTGTGACCCTAGCCTTTCCATGAATTGTGGTGTATCTGTGAGCAGAGGCATCGTCAAGAATCGGGGTCATTAACCAGGGACGTTGCGGATAACCAGAGTCGCCTGTAAACAAAATACTTATGAAGTTGTTGTAAATAAATAATCATAGTCGGTAGATGAATACTTGATGACTTCTTCAATAAAAAGCTTAATTAAACTGTGCCATAAAAATATTAGGTTAATTTTAAGTATAGGGTATATTCAGTGCTATCTATCTATAATATTTAAATAATATATAAAAAATAGGTATGATATTATGTTCCTATTAGTATTAAGTTAAGTTTAAGTTTCTGTGTAACGATACTGTTTAGCTATACAAAACAAGCTTAGCTAGTATCTATTTGCTACACCCTAATGTCATAGGACACATGTTCATAGTACTTTGTATTATTTTAACATGCATTGCAAAGTAAATAAATAAAATGTTTAAATACTTTTACTGCTTTTACTTTAATTATTATATATCTATATTATCACTAACCTAGTAGCCACACTTGTTCGTTATTGGAATGTAACTGCCTCATATATTTTTTGCCAAACTATTTTCCCATATGAAGGCATCATGGGTGGCACCTCCATGCTTGGCATTAACATTTAAAATTCGACAGTCACTATCACATATCTAAAACCATGGTAAATATTTTAATAACACAATAATCACAATTATTTTTGCTTTATAAATATTATTGTATTTTCACTGTATTATATTATTTTATTTTGCTCACCATTTGTACATTAATTGAGTGGAAATGCTTTCTGCAGTAAAATAAATGTTCTACTTCTCTTTTTGGTGTAAATATATGAAAATGGCTTCCATCAATACAACCTACAACTCCAAAGAAACCATATTTTTCAAAAAATCTGCAAAAAATTAGGTTTCAGTAAACTATGTTATCTATCAATTCTATTAAATTGTATTATAATTGTTGTGATTTATACTCACTTGTTTTTCACTATATCTCTCTCAGCTCTTGTTCTAGGAAATATAATAAAAGAATCCAATATCGATGGAGTGATGTGCATTGGTCACTTCCTTGACACATTTACTAACAGTTGTTTGACCTAAATATTTGGATATTCCTACTATTCGCTGGTAAGATCCTGTAGCGTAAAAAAAGATAGCGCACACAAAACCTGTAACAAATAGGGGAAACAGCATAGTTATTGGCCCTATGACAGTTATTAGCCATTTCAACTTTGTTGCCAAAAAACTAGCAACATCCTATACTAATAGTAGATTTAAGAGATTGTTAATGGCAACACTTTTATTATCTGTCAAAAAGTTTCAACAAAATTCCGCTACGTTCTTTGGTTCTTTTTTGATGTGTCATGTTTTGCCGGAGGAACAAAATCTGGTAAGGTCAGTTGGGGCAAGCGCGGCTTTGAGGTAAGTGCGGCTGGCATTCAATATTCGATAACTAACACAGATATTAATAAAAGCACCACCTAGTGTCGACGAAATATATCAAATTAGTTCTGAGAAGAAAGTTTGGTGGCGCTACTCGCCAACAAACTGATTTGACGTCATTTTTATTTGTCAGTAGCATTTCACTACGATACGGAGTTCACGTGTGTACATTATTGTAATAAAATTTTTGGTTACTAACGAGACAAAAGCTGATCTGACAAGCGTAAGTAATTGTTATATACCTAAAGCATAAATTATCGCGTAGCTATTTCAATTTGTTCGTAAATTTTGTGATAAAATTTAGGAGTCAAAATACTAACCTCAAATTGTGTTGTTTGGGAAAGTGCGGCTACATCGTTTGGGGCAAGTGCGACGCTATGACGCACTTGCCCCAAATCAGAGGTTATCAACCCTTCTATTGGGAACAACATTTTCGGTTCATTTCCTCAAATCATATAAAATGAGTCCCTCATAAAAAAATATAAAATAAAGTATTGCCAACGACAAAAAAACCTGTAAAAACGAAAGCTATGACTAACTTATTAAGTAGAAAGCAATTAAGACCAAAAATTAACATACATTTTTTTTTTCAGACCATTGTGCGAAATTATGTACTTAAAAAAAACAAATGGGCCAAACTGGACTCCCGAAATATTGCAAAAAGCTTTGACAGAGATTAGAAATGGAATTCTCACATTTTACGCTGCTAGTAAAAAATATGAGATTCCAAGAGCAACGTTATTTGATCACATGACTGGTAGACGAGGGCAAAAATCTAATAACTTTGGAAGACCAACAGCTTTAAACGCTGATACGGAAGAAAAACTTGCCAATCTCATTTCCACCTTGGAAATAAATGGATTTGGACTGACATAGAAAAGAAGTGGTGGAGCTTGTAGCTGAATATGTCAACAAAAACCATTTGCAATCTCCATTTAACATAACATAAGATATTATCTTTTTGTGTCGTACGTTTTTACGTTTTACATAGACTGATACATTATTTTTCAAAGCTTATTACTTACTTAGGTAATTGTAATAAGCACAAGCAATATTTTTTAATCCTAATATTTTGTTAAGTTAGTTTTTTGCCTTACATTAAGAAATTAACGTATTTTTTCTATGCTTGAAAATAAATTGTGTGTTCTGTATATACGTTTTATATTTTAAATTTTCTCGAAAACCTTTTTCTTATATGTAATTTCACAAGGTCACATCAACGTCACACTCTTAAATTTAATATTTTGACACTATTTTCTGCAGTGGTTCCGAAAAATTAAACATTTCAATTTGGTCAGCACTTTCCAAGTAGGTACCTGAGTTGACAGACCCAATCTAAAAATATAAAATTGTCCTAATTTTTTTTTATATTATAACATTAAATTTGCCCAACAATGGGACACTACAGGCTCATAATAATATTAACATTAAATTATTAGTGGGCGTCAGTTTTTTCGTCAAATATATCGGAACCTTCAAACTGCCCGTAGGAAATATGCCGCACTTGCCTCCGCTTATAATTTTCATGCTTTTTGTAATGGATCTTATTACAACGAGATCGAGTCTAATATCCTTTTGGTAATATGATAATGTTGTGTCGAATGTTGTGTTGATATACTGTCTATAAGTCTTATAAAGAAAAATATTTGCGTGCGCCGCATTTGCCCCACTTCGTTGGGTAAGTGCGGCTAGTGACAAGGTTGTAAAAGTATATCAAAATACTCTTAAACTTGTAACTGAGCGCTATAATAGCAATTTCATTTAAGATATTGATCATTATACTTTATGATATTGAAACTTGTTGATTGCATATTTCTAATGAATCAAAGTAATTCGAGTGCAAAGTCAGGTATCGAAATTATGCGCCGCGCTTGCCCCAACTGACCTTACTTAAGTGAGTTAAAAAAATGTTAAGACTGCATATATTTTTTGTGAGATATTTTGAAATTTGTATACAGTTAGTCTGCTATTGAAACTTCATAAAATATACCCTTTTTATGCATTATAAACATATCGAAGGTGTAATATAACCTATTTCCTTCTTAACCTCAAAATTTTGTTGTGGCCAATAGCTGTCATAATTATTTGAATAACTTATAGTAATTGGCCTCCTATGCCAATAACTGTATTTATAATAATAAAAAAAGTTGAGTTTTTATTGAAGATAACGTCTTCTGTTACATTGTGTAGTATTCTCTACAATTTCTAAATATTTGAAATCATTATGCACAGTTATTAGCCTAGGCCAATAACTGTATCTTTCACAAAGCTAATCTATAGAAAAAGTAGGCCAATTACTATAATGTTATTTTGTACTTATTTTGGATAAATTACCTAAAAATATTTACTTGTTTCTATCAGGTATACAAGAAAAGAAAATGCCGAAAATACCCGTATACACCAAAGAGGCCCTTGACGAGGCTTTAGAAAAAATAAATTCAAAAGAAATGTCTTTGAGAGCAGTTGCCAAAAAATATAACATACCCAGAGCAACTTTACATTTTAAACTTAAAAACCCTATTTCAAAATCACAATTTGGGCCAACACCGTATCTTACAAATGAGGAAGAAACTACCATCGCAGAGTGGTTGATTAATATGGCTCGGAAAGGGTTTCCTAGGAAGTCCGATGACGTTATGGACACAGTTCAAAAGTTTTTGACTGAAAATCCACGCGTTACTCCTTTTCTTAACAACAGGCCTGGTCAGGGATGGCTGAAAGCTTTTTTAAAACGTCACCCCAGTTTAGTAACAAGAACCAGTGAAGGGGTTACTAAAGCCAGTGCCTGCGTGTCTGAGACAGATATAAAAAAATGGTTTCTTGAAATAAAAAACTACTTGATTAGCGAAAACCTGTTAGAAGTAATTCAAGATTCAAAACGTGTCTTTAATGCTGACGAGACGGGATTTCAGCTATGTCCTTCTACTGGTCGCGTGCTTGCTGCTAAAGGTGATAAAAATATTTATGCTGTGGAACAAGGAAACTCCAAAGAAAATGTTACAGTGTTATTTACATTTTCAGCCGATGGCAAGATTTGTCCTCCTTTAATAGTATTTCCATACAAACGACTGCCTGAAAAAATAGCAACATCAGTGCCACCTAAATGGGGTATCGGACGAAGTGATACGGGGTGGATGACGGCAGATGTTTTTAACCAGTTCATTACTGAAATATTTGCTCCATATCTTGCTGAAAATAACATAAAAAAACCGGTTATCCTGTTTATTGACGGCCATAAAAGTCATATCACTTTACAGCTTAGTTTGACTTGTAAAGAGCTAGGAGTTGAATTAGTAGCTCTTTACCCCAACACCACTCGAATCACTCAGCCAGCTGATGTTTCTGTATTCGGACCAATAAAAAAAATGTACCGAAAAGCAGTACGTAAATTTCAATCAGAAAACGTTGGAGAGGTGGTAACGAAGCTCAACATTGCTACTATTTTAAAGACCATTGTTGATGACTTAAAACCTGAAATAATAATAAATGGTTTTCGGGCATGTGGCTTGTCTCCTTTTGATGAGAATGCAATAGATTACTCCAAATGTTTAGGTGCACCTAGAAGAGTTGAAGAGACAAATAGACAAATAGCAGACAATGACGAAAACAAGGTCATGTCCCTAAAAGAGTTTGAAAATATTGTAGGGGTTGAGATGATAGACAAGATGAAAACACTGAAATCTGAAGGTTTTACCAAGAGTCTACTGCACACCAACAGCTGGTCTATGTATCTTGATTCAAATTCAATTTACACAACAAATGGTTACAAAATTAATATAATAAGGCACTGAAATTTTTGAGGTAACACATAAAGCTATGTTTATGACAAATTGTTGAGATCAGTATTTTTCTACAAATGTGATATGATACTTTCTGCTTGTGTTGCATGCAGGTGTCTGATTTGCCCTCAGTGTTTCATAATGTTCAGTAGGTACAATTCTTTCTATGTTCATGTTGTACCCATATTTTACAAATAAATTGATCTCGAAATTAATCAATGTAAAGAGCATACTTGTATGTTAAAATATCAATAATTTATATATTTCAGCATGTCAGTGTGGAAGCAGGTGATGGAGTTCCATCCAGACTCCAGCCCAATGAAGAAGTGGTGATAGAAATTGGTGAGTACATCTTCTGAAATAAATCTATTCTGTTGTGTTAAAATACGAGTTAAATAGAAGATAAATAAATAAAAGAGTATAAATAGGTACATCAAAGGTGTTGGTAACTTAGGTTTAGTATGACCTTTCTATTTCTACCTATGTAATAATATCTATAATTAACAAGTAAGGGCCTATACAGACAGACCACATTTCAACTACAGGATTTAATATTGGATTTCATATAAGTTTTGAGAAAAACACCATTAACACTAATTACAGAACTACTAGTTATATGTGTTGATAAAACTGTGACTGCGAGGCCCAGCACTTTATAAACTCAATCAGTCTTAGCAATAAAAATATATTACCCACGCGTTCAACGCATGTATAGTTACACAGCGTGTAAAGCCTGTATAAGAGTTACACAGGGTTAATACAACATCGCTACCAATAATCGCAAAAGCAAGCTTTTGTACACGGGCTGTATACGGCACGTCTCGTTCAAAAACTACTGTTTATAATTTCGTATGAATAGTTTAATTTTATTTTGTGGTTTATATAGCATTTTTCTAGCTTAATTAAATATTAAAAGGCCTTTTTTACTAAAAGTATCCCTTATTTATTAATTTAATGTACAAAAACTAAAGAATAATGGTTGTTATTTTTTGCAGAATAAATGTTTTGATTATACTCATAGATTTTGAACGTATCCACCGGCAATGAAATTGACAATTGACATTCATTCATTCATTACATTTTGCGCGCTTTATCAATAACAAATAACCTATATTTCGAAATAATTCATAGTTTCATCAAATATTTTGTTAATATAAAGTTAAAGTTAGATAAAGTTGTAAAAATGGAGCTTTCTGGAAGTGAACCGATTCCGCCTACACCGAAAAGGAAACGTTCTGCTAACTGGGAACTTGCAGAAAAGGTAAAATACATTATCTAAATTCGTGTTATTTATTTTTAAGAAAATATTATGTGAGCCTATATATAATGTGGTATTACAAATAATGTGGTGCTCTTTCAGGCTTTACTCAAGGAATGCATCAAGGACTACATTACCGATATTGAGAATAAGGCAGTTGATACAAACACTACAAAAAGTAAACAGAAAGCTTGGCAACTTTTACATAAAAGGTAATTTTTGGTACTACATGTAGGTAATGATTTTAATAGATCACATAGATATTAACAGGTGCAAAACCATTGATCTAAGATTCCAAGTAAGGTATGGAATCTTAAATCTATGTTGTTTATGCCTGCTATTTTTGTTACAAGCCATACTTGATAAGGTCCCAAGTTCAGATTGTGTATAAATGATAAATAAATACCACAATTTCTTGGAAGGTTACTTATTTATTTATTAAGGTTATATCCCATATTAGGATATATGATACTTCTTATTAATGATTAATGTGGGTGAAACCATTTAGTTATTGCAACTAGAACTTTATTATACATAATATACTAACAGCACTCTGTGGTTTCACCCTTATTAATTCTGAATAAGAAGTATCATATTTATAGCCTAATCCGGGATATAACCCTCATTCATACCAAATTTCATATACATGTACCTAATTAGGTCCAGTAGTTTCAAAACCTTTTCAATTCAAACAAATAAACAGATTTTTCTTGTTTTTTATATTAGTCTAGATA
Source organism: Macaria liturata (assembly GCA_964023185.1). Taxonomy (NCBI): domain Eukaryota; kingdom Metazoa; phylum Arthropoda; class Insecta; order Lepidoptera; family Geometridae; genus Macaria; species Macaria liturata. Next base: position 9,066,866 of record OZ026828.1, on the reverse strand, counting down.
AATATATTTGTTTATTTCCTATTTAAGATTCAATGAACTCAACTTGAGGACACGTACACTGCCAGAAATTAAACAACAGTGGCGTACCATGAAGTTAGAAGCTAAAAAATCTGTATCAGATTACAAAAAGTCTTGTAAGCTGACTGGTGGCGGAGAAAAACCACCTAGTCCAGACTATAACACTCAATTTATTTTAAGTATGATTCCACAGGAGTTTAAAGAAGACGAAAATGTATATGATAGTGATGGAAAGCTGACTGAGGTTAGCTATGTATTATCTAATTAATAATTTTGTATACTTACTTATTAAAAACTATTTGACAAGTATTGATAACTTAACAAATTATTTCTGCAGGTCAAAAGTATCATGGAGCCAGAAATTCAAACTGCCCCATCAAATGATAATGATGTCAAGATGAACGATGATGTTGAGCAGGTATGTACTTCACTTACATTTGTTTGTGTTCTATTTCTTCATACAAGTACTGAAGCTAAACAATATACCTACCTACATTTAAATGACAGTAGCTGAGAAACATGTTCCATATATGGACTATCTTCTTGATGTAGTTGCAAAATGATGTAAAACTAAATAAATGTGAAAACTACTTGCAGTTCAAAATTCCATTTTAGGTAAATTGATGCCATCTGGTGAAAATATGATACATGCTCTGTGTTAATTTTAGTAGGTAAGCTATATAATATAATAATTTGTCTAATTGGCCGTTTTTGTTGAATTTCCAGGGCTCACTAACAAACATTATGATGGATGAGCAAACCAAGGAGCAAAATGATGAAAAAGTTGTACAAAGAAAAATTCGAAAGCTGAAATTCAGTGGAGTAAGTAGACAACAACTGGTAGTAGTAACTACATAAGAATTGTAATAAGTGTAGATATTAAATGTTAAATAGTGATCAATTTATTAAATAAACTGTTAAAGATATGTAGTTCCTTTTATGTAAACTGAATATTTTTTCTTTTAATTTCAGAAAAAAGAAGTCAAAAGTGACCAGTCAAAAATACCTGAAAGAGATAGGGTATTGATAGAATGCCTCAAGAAGGAGTCGGCTTTAAAAGTTCTACATATGACTGAAGCACACGAATGGGCACGTGAAGCACACGAATGGGCACGAAGAGAGCATTTAGTTCGCCTCCAAAATGTAGAGTTAGAAAATAAAATATTATTAAGTAAATTAGAAAAGTAATAATAAACACTAAAGTAGAAGTAGTAGTAGTACGCCCAACTCATGTGAGGTATTGTTTTCAGGACCTTGGGCGTACAAAAACGGTAGTTATTTTCATATTTATTTTCCCCTTTATTTTTGACAACATACTGCTGTTGTTTATTTTTCTGTTTCCATGTCAACGGCCCCTCGCGTCGGCGCACGAGGAGCGACGTGCCAGCCTGACGGCTACGGACCGTCATCTCCACGTCACTAGACTATTTATTTTGATTGTACATGGCTTCTCTCACCCATGTCGCGGCTATATTTGCCCCCCAAATTACAACAGTATCGCAGGAGAACCTGGTTCAATGCACGGAGTGTACCCAAGTCCGATATTTTAAGGGTCTGAGGGGCCTTAAAATACATCGTGCGAAGTGTAACAAAATTACAGAAATTCCTTTGTCTGCTCCTGTTTTAGCCAGTAGCAGTTCCGTGAGCGCTGTTACTCCTTCCGAACCGTTTTGGAAGGTTTTGAGCTCACTCAAAAACTCTCTTCCAATTCTCAAACGCATCCCGCGTGGTGCCCGTGTTTCGGTGGCCCAATGTTTGGCTTCTGCTATTAGAAACGTTATTTCTAGGAACACTAAGCTCGCTTGGGAACATCTCCTGTCTCTTCCCTTCTGCGTACTTCACGTAACATTCGATCCTACCTCCAAAAAGTCCCTTACCCAACGGGTAAAGGACAATTGCGTAAAGTACGCTGCATCGGAAGAGAATCCTTTAGACCTTGCTCATATTATTCCGCCTAACACGCGGAATAATCAAAATTCTAAAATCACTGGCGATTTGGCTACAGTCCGTTTAGTAGAAAACAAAATTAGTGACGGTGATATTAAAGGCGCCGCACGAGTCTTGTTCTCTAGCGATACTATAGCCCCACACTCACCCGATACGGTCCAGTCACTCCGTGACAAACATCCACCTTCCGCAGCGGATCTCCGCCTGCCTGATCCACCGGGCTCTGATGTTGACTTTGACGTGTCCACCCAACAGGTTGCTACTGCTGTTTCATCTTTCCAAAGTGGTTCAGCTGGAGGTCTTGACGGCCTTACACCCCAGCACCTAAAAGATCTTCTATCTTTTAGTTCTGGTGGGGTATGCGAAACTCTTTTGAAGGATCTAACTGCATTAGTTCAACTCATGTTGTCTGGACGGGTTAATGACAACATCACCGAAATTTTGTATGGTGCCAATTTGTGCGCCCTTTTGAAAAAGGACGGTGGCATCAGGCCTATAGCGGTCGGGACCACATACCGTCGCCTCGCGGCCAAGGTAGGTTGCAGGAAGGAGGTTGTTCCTTTGAGCAATCTTTTTCAACCACTGCAGCTTGGTTTTGGTTCGCGAGGCGGGTGTGAGGCCGCCGTCCACTCTCTTCGGACTTTTCTTCACCAAAATTGTGGAGATGTGTTGCTGAAGGTGGATGTCAAAAACGCTTTCAATTCGGTAGACAGAGGAGCTTTGTTGACCCAAGTGAAAGACAAAATTCCCGACCTTTATAATTTCCTTTGGCAATGCTACGGTAAGTCATCGAAATTGGTTTACAAAAATTATGTTATGGATTCTTCAGTTGGTTGTCAACAAGGTGACCCTATTGGACCGGCCATTTTTAGCCTGGCCATACATCCCATAATTCAACGCCTCAAGTCCAAACTTAATGTTTGGTACTTGGATGACGGAACTTTGGGAGGTGACGTGAACACCGTCCTCGATGATTTCAAAATTTTGGTAGACGAATTTCGTCATGTTGGTCTCGAATTAAATTCAAAAAAGTGCGAACTATTTGTTTGCGATTCATGTTCGGACAAGGTTTCAGTCATATCTAAATTCAATGATTTGGCACCGGGTATTTCTATTCTAGACAAAAGTTCACTTCGCCTTCTTGGTTCACCGATTCTAGATGAGTCGTTTTCTCCTTTCGTAGATGACAAAATTCAAAATTTCAGGGACACTTCAGGCCGTCTGCTCAAAATTAACGCCCATATGGCTTTTACCATTATCAAATATTGTTTGTTTGTTCCAAAATTCACCTACTATTTACGATGTTGTCCATTGTGGCAACACAATGGGCTCCTTTCGAGCTTAGACAACATCGTAAAGGACACACTAGTTTCGGTTTTGAATGTGGACATGGATGACAGGACATGGTCGCAAGCTTCGCTACCTGTACGGTTAGGAGGTTTGGGTGTCCGCAAAATTTCAAGTGTTGCTTTACCAGCATTTTTGGCTTCTGTCCACGGTACTTACGAATTGGTCCAAAAAATCCTCGCACCCGCTTTAGGCCCGTCTGGCGTAGTTGTAGTTGCGCATACGGACGAAGCTAAAAATGCTTGGCGCCTGGCCTGTCCGAACACCGATTTCCCTACAACACCTCGTTCCCAGAGACTGTAGGATCGGCCGATCAGCGAACTAGCACGGAAATCACTTCTCGATACGTGTACTAGTTTCGCGGATCGCGCCCGTATCCTTGCGGTCAGTGTGTGGGAATCCGGTCTTTGGTTGCAGGCTATGCCTTCTTTTAATACAGGAAACCTTTTAGACCCGACAGCTTTTCGACTCGCGGTTAGTTTGCGTTTGGGTGCGAGGAGCTGTGAGCCGCATCGCTGCCAGTGTGGTACTGATGTCGACCAGCTCGGGCACCACGGCCTCTCATGTTCGAGGAGTGCTGGTAGAATTAGCCGCCACGCTAGTCTGAACGACATCATTCGCCGGGCTTTTTCCACTGCCAATGTTGCAGCTATGCTCGAACCGAGCGGCCTAGCACGTGACGATGGAAAAAGACCTGACGGTATGACTCTTGTGCCCTGGAAGTTGGGTCGGCCCCTTGTGTGGGACGCAACTTGCGTCGACACATTGGCGCCGTCTCATCTGTCTTTGACACGGTGTCGGGCTGGAGCGGCGGCTATTATTGCCGAGCATCACAAGAGACGCAAATATGCTAACCTCGGCCGAGGTTACATATTTGAGCCTTTTGGAGTCGAGACTTTGGGGCCGTGGGGTCCGGGAGCCCATACTATTTTCCAAAACCTCTCGGAGCGCTTGGTTGACGCGACGCGTGACCAAAATGCTGGCCTTTTTCTGGCTCAACGTATCAGCATTGCCATCCAGCGTGGTAATGCGGCCAGTATGCTGGGCACGCTGCCCTCTGGTAGTGGGCTGGAGCACTTAGATTATCTTTAGGCTTTTCTAAAGATTTTCTAAGTGCCCCTATTTGTAGTAGTTAGAAGTAGTATGTTTAGTTTTTCTTCCCTTGTTTTTATATTTTATTATTGTAAATAAAGTTTTTTCTAAAGTAGATATTATTGTGGTTTAATTAATTTATATTTTGCTTAGAATTATTTAACTAGAAATATCTTTCCACAAAGACTCTTCGAGCGATGCGACCATGCTCATTGTTTTCTTGTCCTTGTCTAAGTTCAGGCACTTGTGGTGAAGGTGAAACATACGTTAGGTCTTCAAGATCTTCCCCCATATCGATGGCTATATTATGTAGGACAGCCAAGGCAATTATGTATAATTTTACATTTTCAAGGGACACTGAGAAACCGATCAATAAGCAGCGAAACCTTTGCTTCCAAAGGCCAAAGCACCGTTCTACTGTGTTTCTGGTCTGAATGTGAGCACGGTTATATGCTTCTTTTTTCTGACTCGATGGAGATTGAAAAGGTGTAAATAGATAACTTTTTAAGGGATATCCCGAATCACCAAGTAGGATACCCTGGAAATGGCCTGATTCAAAACGTTCATTTAGTGAACTCTCTCTAAAAATTCTGGCATCATGTGTGCTTCCGCGCCATCTTGCAACAATGTCTCTAATCCTTAAAGTGGAATCACAAACTACCTGAACGTTCATTGAATAATATCCTTTACGATTTACATAATATTGTCCAGCGTCACCTCCAACTTTCTTTATTTTTATGTGTGTGCAGTCAATAGCTCCAATGACATTTCTAAAACCACATATATTTCTGAAACCTTGTATTACTTCTTGTTGTTCTGATAAACTTGATGGCATGTGAATAAAATGGCAAGATTGACTAGCTAAAGATGTTGCTACTCTGCGACATATATTTGTAATAGATCGTTGACTAATCCCATGTAAGTCAGCTGTGTCATCTTGTATTTCCTGACGAGCCCAACATCTTAAAGCTGTTAAAACTTGTAATTCAGGTGAAATGGCACCCCCTCTTTTATCCTTTATGATGTCGTCTTTCACCAAATCGATAATTTTCCTTGCATAGGTTTTCGTGAATCTATATTTATATCTAAAACTTTCATCATCCAGGTCAAATGGATCAATTCTATTTTTGTAGATTTTCTTCTTTCTTTGATTTTCTTGACTATCCTCACTATCGAAAATATCGAATAAACTGAAGTAATCTAAATAATCCATCGCAAAATAAAACTTTAAGTCGTACTTGAAATATCTTCACAACTGATCCGCAAAATGAAAACATCAGCTGATTAATAGCCGCCATTTTGCATTTTGACTTTATACAGTCCTTATACAAGGGTAAAAGCATGTGCAGAGCGTGTGTAACTTTTCATAGATATTTTGATCTCTTATAACGCCTGTATACACGCCATCTGTCAAAAATGTTTTTATTAGTAGCGTTTTTTTACGCAATGCTTATAGACCCTGTATACACGGTGTCGTATTTTTTATTGCTAAGACAGAATATGTACAGTGTATGCCAATAAAATGTTATTGTCAGTTCCAGAACAAGCGCCACGCGCCATCACTCCGTTTCAGGCGATATTGGTGCAGCAGCCGGAAGTACCGACGCAAAAGTCAGCGCAGAGCCCGCCCGCGCCTCGTCAGGCAGCTCGTCTCCCCCGGCGTCGCCGGCACGATACCTCCGCGTCGCCGCCAACGCCGCCGGAAGTACCGACGCAAGAGTCGGCGCAGAGCCCGCCCGCGCCTCGTCAGGCAGCTCCACGTCTCCCCCGGCGTCGCCGGCACGATTCCACCGCGTCGCCGCCAACGCCGCCCCAACTGCGTCGTAACGGCGCCGGCACGGTATCGCCACGCTCGCGCCCGAGGCGGCGTACGTTACTCCATTCACGCCGCGCGGACACTGCTGCGGAACGGTTTTTGCGGGCCGACGAGGGTTGGCGTCAAATAGCCACAGAGTTTGTTGCACAAGGTGCTCAGCAACAAGCACAGTGGCAAACGCTGTTTGCGAGAGGCCTAGACCTCGTGGAGCGATTCCTAAATCGTTTTTAACTCCAGTTTAAGCCATTTCCATGCCAAATATCATCGAAATCGGTTCTGCCGACCGAAGCCACTGGCATACAATTTATCATCTAAATCAGGCTATCTTGGCGCGAAGTTGCAACGAACATGTAGCTTATTTGTCACGCTACCTCTATACCAAATTCCATTCAAATTGGTTCAGCCATTTGGGTGTGTGTGTGTTACTATTACAGTTAGTATAATCCTATACCTTACATGTGACTGAAATAATGTTACTTGATAGTTGAAATCTTTATTAGTAATCACATAAACTCAAACTAAAATTTTTATTAAAACTAAATGTTATAAATTCAATTTGACGAGATATTGTAATTTGTGTAGCATATTCTATGATATTAGTACTTACTTATACCTATGTTACAACTTTACTTTATCAATAAAGATTCTTTATCTTTATCATAATGTAATTAACACTTAAGAGGGCATTCGGTTGCAAATTTTCTTATTATTATAATTATATTATAATTTATTGTGTGGCATGAACAATACTAGCGACCCTATCACGCATCGCACGACCAAGGGTTAAAAGTGTTGCTTCTTCCGCCTGTGCTACTTCCACGCGATGAAATCCATGTGCATCTGTAATAAAACAAAATTTTATTCAATATAACTAAGTATTTTCATGTTACAACGGTACTTTAGATCTTCTTCGAATGAGCTAAGCTCTCGTGTTGACAAGTTTCTAGCAATTCTATGACCTCTGGCATGGCAGAAAAACTGCTTGTAAGTACTAAGACTTGTAACCGAGAACTACAATTAAGATGCCATCCAACCCATGAATAAATTATACACACCTATTTGTTCGTGCTGCTCTGGATCAGGTGCCCGGAAATCAATTGCTATATTGTGTAGCACACTACAAGCTGTGATGATTTGAGCACACTTTTTAGGTTTATAGTGTAGGACCCGGTCTTTGCATAGGCAGCGCCATCTGTTTTTAAGGCGGCCAAAAGTATTTTCAATAGTGACACGGGCCCTGCTATGTGCCTTGTTATACGACTCCTCCGCACTCCCAGGAGTCGTTTCGGCGTACGGCGTCATCAGCCACGGCCTTTGGGGGTAACCTGAATCACCTGTAACAAATTGATAAATAATTGCCTTTACTTTTCATTTTACAGATATTATTATATATTAGTTTTGTTTAAGAAGTAGGATAAGATCCTAATGTCTATTAATCATAGTAAGTACCTACTAAGTTTAGAATAAATACAAAGATTGTTATCTATTCTAGTCTTTCATTTATTCACTACAGCAAAATATATAAGTGTTTCTTACCAAGAAGCCATGCAGTCTCACCATTTTCATGGAGAGACTGCATGTATGGGTTTATGTTACTATTCTCCCATATAAATGCATCATGTGTTGCACCTCCAAACTTTGGATTTAGAGATAGTATTTTGTTCCTTTCATCTGCAATCTGTAATGTTACAAAATATTTTGTTAGGTAATGTGACAGTGCTACAAGCACTAGGTAACTCCATTCAGTGTTTTATGAAGAAGGTGCCCAAACATATGTTACAAACCAATCTAAATAGATGTTTTGCATAATAAATAGTCGTTAATCCATTTATAGCAGACACAGAACAATACAACTAGTGACCCAAAGCAATGGCATCCATGTCAAGTTTATATTTCACCATAGACATATTTTGAGAAAATATTTATGAACTTACCATCTGAACATTCAGGGAATGGTAATGTTTCCGGCAGTAATAGAGGTGTTCCTCCTCATATCTTGGCTTAAATATTCTGAAGTGGCAGCCATCCACACACCCTATTACTCCCGGCAGCTTGTATTGCCTGTAGAAACGAAGTTATGCTTTGGTTACCTAATAGTTTATTTTTCATACCAAGACTACAAAGCCATACATTCCTCTAGGTGAGATTGCATAGGTACATTAAATTGTTTGTTACCTACTCTTTTACAGTGACACAGCTGAACCTTATTTGAAATTAAAATAATATGAAAATATACTTCACAAAGGCTACTTTCTATGATGGTTCAGTGTGGGTATCACAACAACCTCATAAAATCTACTTAAGTTATAAGGAAGGATTTCCATGTTAACTGACCGGTCTTTGACAGCTTCCCTTTCTTCTGGTTGTGTTGGGAATTTTATAAATTGTGCGAGTACACTGGGGTGGTTAAGTGCACTGGTCACCTCCATTATAAATTTACTTGTCGCTTCTTGCGAGAAAGCATTAGCGACCCCTACCACCCGCTGGTAGTCGCCGTTGGCGTAGAACAACAGCGCGCAAAGAACCTAAAAACAATAGAAATTGATAACATTTGAGGTTATGTCGCCTATAATTTTCGTTCATTGGTGTAGGGTCAGGTAGGCAACAGTGGCTCAGTCGGATACAGTGGCTCACTCATGTTAAAGCCCGAAAAACGCGCGAAATGTTTCCTTCCTTGTCACACAGTACTAGCGTGTGAACCCCAAACAAGGTTGAACTAGTCGGTCGGCAGGTCAAGCGCCGTACGGTGGTGTGATGGAGTTTTTTTGTTTTCGTGCCCACAAAATTACTCTTTTAGGTGAGTTTCTTTTGTTTTCATACATCAGATTGTGATAATTTGTATTGCCTTTTATATTCACCAATTAGTTAATACTATAGTGTTATCATTCATGTAGTTATTTATCGTAATTATTATTTGATTCGAATTTTGTGATCATATACCTAGTCAGGTCATAAGTAATGTCACACAGTAAAAACTTTTCTTTTAGAATGCTGGCCACAAAAAAGTTTATTGAATTAGAATTTCGAATTGATCATGAAAATAAAAATGTATACTTTTTAGAATTTTACTCATGTTTAAATATGGAGTGGACGCTTAAAGAAGACCGTGTTGCAGTTATTGCATTGCATCGTTGCGGTTACGCGCCAATTCAAATTTTTGACATACTGAAAAATTTGAATATAACCAAATGATTCGTTTATCGTACCATCAAACGATACAATGAAGACTCTAGTGTAGATGACAGGTCAAGAAGTGGTCGCCCTCGGTCTGTTAGGACTCCAGCAGTGATAAAAGCTGTGAAGGCGCGAATTCAAAGAAATCCCAAACGTAAGCAGAAACTGTTGGCCCTTCAGATGGGGTTAAGCAGAACCACGGTGAAAAGGGTGTTAAATGAAGACTTAGGGCTTCGGGCATATCGAAAAAAAACAGGACATCGTTTGAATGCTCGTCTAATGGACCTGAGACTGAAGAGATGCCGCGCTTTGTTGAAGCGGTACGCGGGAAAAAAATATCGGAAAATTCTTTTTTTGGATGAAAAAAATTTTACCGTAGAAGAGAGCTACAACAAACAAAATGATATGGTGTACGCACACAGTAGTGAAGAAGCGAGCAAACGTATTCCGCGTGTCCAACGAGGTCATTTTCCATCCTCGCTCATGGTATGGTTGGGAGTTTCTTATTGGGGCTTAACAGAGGTACATTTTTGTGAGAAAGGTGTAAAAACGAATGCAGTTGTGTATCAAAATACAGTCCTGACGAACCTTGTGGAACCTGTTTCTCATATCATGTTCAATAACAAGCACTGGGTATTCCAACAAGATTCGGCGCCAGCTCATAGAGCGAAGAGCACACAAGACTGTCTGGCGGCGCGTGAAATCGACTTCATCCGGCACGAAGACTGGCCCTCCTGCAGTCCAGATTTGAATCCGTTAGATTACAAGATATGGCAACACTTGGAGGAAAAAGCGTGCTCAAAGCCTCATCCCAATTTGGAGTCACTCAAGACATCCTTGATTAAGGCAGCCGCCGATATTGACATGGACCTCGTTCGTGCAGCGATAGACGACTGGCCGCGCAGATTGAAGGCCTGTATTCAAAATCACGGAGGCCATTTTGAATAAACTTTATTGTCATAAGAATCTATGTTTTGTTAAGTTCATTTTGGTATATAAATGGTTACATAAAGAATAAAGTTGTTTCAATTATTTTATATTAAACATGTGACAGAATTTATGACCTGACTAGGTATATTCAAAATGGCGGAGTCGTCGACAGTGACTCAATTCTAAGAAGTACACAGTGACTCGTGAGTCACTGTGTACTACATGTTATTGATTTTTAATTTTTAATGACCGAATAAAGACAACACTTTTATATTAAATAATTTGACTTAATTGAGTTGATTAAATCTTTTTAATTTTACTTGTAGTATACCGCGACCACAAACTGCGCAAAAAAATTGGAAATACACCCCACGAAAATATTAAAGAGGGCTTGAAATTAATCAGAAATGGGGAATCTATTCGTAAGGCGTCAAAGAGAGCTAATGTTCCTTTTGCCACACTCAAGAGATATTATTGGAAAACCAAATACAGTGCTTCACTTGAAGAGTTGTTACCCTCACAGCTGCAACCTAACTATTCAGTCAACAGAGTCTTTACTGCAGAACAAGAGACTGTCCTTGAAAACTATTTTACGCATTGTGCTCTTTTATTTTATGGGTTAACCGCGAAAGAAAGCCGGAGGGTGGCATACATACCTACCTATTTGTTTGTCACATACCTAGATGTAAAACATTTATTTACTAACTTAAGTAGGTAGGTATAAGTAATACTTTTACTACCTAGATTAGTTCTATATCACCTGTCTACCTATGTACAATGCACTGTATTTTCAAACGTTATGTATCTACCTATAAGTACTTAGGCACCTACTTAATATCTAGTTAGGTAGGGACTTAAAAATAATACATTGTGTATGATAATATTAAATAATTTGGTACTTTTACAATTTACTTACATTCACACACATAAAGCTAATAAGCAAAAGTAACTTCTCAAATTGCCCTTTACAAATGTCCCTATAACAGCTTCCCTTGCAGTAACCAATTAATTTAAATAATCTTATAAGAGTCGTTTTACATTAATGTAAAACGACTTATATAATTATTTAATTTTAAAATTATATCCAAACAGATTAGAGGCAATCCAATCGGCCGACCCTTCTTGGTACAGAAGTATTACAGAGGGTTAACTAACCACTTAGATTATTTTATTACAAGGTTTGTAAGAATTAGGTAGGTAGGTAATAATTCAAGTAAGTACTTGTGAGATAATTAAGTAGGTACTTATGTTGTAAAAATTCCTACCTACCTACCCTTATTAAAGCATTGGGAGGAAGACTTCCCACCTCTCAAATCGTCATTTATTTTTATACGGTAACACCAAATTAATCCACTTGTTTCTGAACGCAGACAATAAATACAAGGCAATATTTCTAATGGCAACACTCTTCTATGAAATGTCATTTGTCATCATAAGTCAACGTCAAAGGTTGATGAGGCGATTTTTTGTTCAAAAGCCGGTGTTTACGTTTTGTTTTTTGTGTTATGCTGCGAAAAAAATCAGGTACGTAGAAGCAAGTCCCAGAAATGGAAAGTAGACTATATTTCTGTTGTTTTGACCTAAAAGTTTACATAGAATCGTTGGTATGTAGCCTGGTAGTCTTGCCTAAAGTTGGGTCTTCTAAGTGGGAATATATGATCCCAATGTCCGTGGAACATAAATTACGGGTGAATTTATCTATATAAAATTATGAGTGTTTGTCTTTGAACATAAAGGAAAGAAAACTATTGTCTGAGGGGTGTTCAGAGCAATTTTTGTATAGCATTTCCTAATACTAATACCTACTTGGTGTTTGTAGATCAAAGAAACCTTACTCATCGGTTTACATTTAATTTTTTCGTTTATTTATTTATTTTTTTCCGTTGTTTTAGAAAAAAATGCCACCTAAGAAGCTAAATACAAAAGCGTTAGAAAAAATTATCGAGAATTTGGACGATTTGTCTGAAAATGATTCGGAAGATGATTTTTTTTATGGTGATTCTGTAATAAGTCCCTCAAGCTCTTACTTACACCAAAATGAAGATGATAGAATCGAAAGGAAACTTGAAATGATGTTTGGCATTGACAACATTAATGATAGAGAAGAAGAGGCACAGGAAGCCACCATCACATTACAAACGAGAGAGTCCGTACAAGATATTTTGGGTTCTGATTGTATCACGACAGAAGAGGCAGCTTGCAGTACACCAATGGCAACGGATGATATCTATGATGAGCAGAGTGGTGACCAAAATGCCAATTTTGATAATAATCCATATATACGAGAATTTATTGAGCAAGATGCAGATTTAAATGTATCCACTTCTGCAAGAAATAATTTGTGAACATGATGAGCAACCATTGGACAATATACAAGTATATCCTGCTGGTGAAGAAGACTATCAAACGACACAGAATTTAGTCATGCACAGAGACCGATCCAAACCAAGGGAATGGAAAATGTCGAGAACGACTCATGACATTCCTAGTTTCGACAAAGGCTTACAACCTAAAAATGAATACAACCACAAAACACAACCGATAACTATTTTCGAAAAGTTCTTCCCGGAATATTTAGTACAATTGATTGTCGCACAAACAAATAGATACGCCATATACAAAAACAGTAAAGACTGGGTTCCAGTCACTGATGATGGAATCAGAGCTTATTTAGGAATATTGATAATGATGGGATTAAATCCCCTACCGGATATGGAGCTTTACTGGTCTAGCGATTCTTTCTACAATAATTCAGAAATTTCCAGAGTGTTTCCTATAAAGAGATTCAAGAAAATAACAGAAAATCTCCACCTCAATGACAATACCATGGAACCATCAAGAGATTCTCCAGATTACGATAAGTTATACAAATTGAGACCTTTGATAACAACATTGAATGAGGTATATCAAGAAGAAGTATACAATTCAAGTGTACAGTCAATCGATGAATGTATGGTGAAATTTAAGGGGCGGTGCTCTCTTAAGCAGTATATGCCACAAAAGCCTATTAAAAGGGGATTTAAAGTATGGGCAAGATGTGACGCCAAGACTGGCTACTTATACCAGTTTGAAATCTATACCGGAAAAGGAGATAGTATCGAAAATGAAGGCCTTGGGTATAACGTGGTAATGAAACTTTGTAATAGTCTGCCCATAAACACACTGGTTGCCTTCGACAATTTCTTCACAAGTTGCAACTTACTAGAGGATCTATATGATAAAGCAATATATGCCGTAGGAACAGTAAGATCAAACCGAAAAGATCTCCCAGAAATGATGAAAAAGCAACCCAAAAATTTAAGACTACAAAAGCACGAATTTTCAGCTATGACAGCCGAACCAATCACAGCAATTAAATGGCTTGATACAAAAGACGTCACACTGCTCACCACAGCACATCAACCACTTGACATCATGTATGTAAAAAGAACTCAACGTGATGGATCAAGAGCCGAAATTCTGTGCCCAAAAGCGATCGCTTCATATACACTGAGCATGGGTGGCGTGGATCTATTTGACCACTATAGATCCTCTTACCCAATCAGCAGAAAATCGCGTAAATTTTGGATGCGTCTTTTCTTTTTTATGTTTGACGCATCCATAATTAATGCATACATCACATACAACCAAACTCATACTGTAACACCACATTCACACCGGGAATTTAGGTTGCGCCTGGCGCGTGCGCTGATTGACAATTACTCTGAAAAAAAAGCGCCCATAAATGTGCCTTTTAAAAGTAAGAAAGGTGGAGTGTTTGGCGTACCAGACGAGGTACGTGTTGGAGCGTCACATCCCGCTGCCGACATAACGGCGGGACCGGCCGACCAACGAGAGAGGTTCCCGCCAACGACGACAGGGGGCAGCCCGCGCGCCAACAGAAGCGCGCAATGAGAACGTCGATACCCGGCTATCGCACCGCACGCGCAATCATTATACTTACATAAATACAGTCCACTCGCATATAATCCATCTAGTTGTTATTTCATCCGACAAGGCATCCCAATAGGACCGAGGAAAGTAGCAACATTTTGGTCCTTCGACGGGAACGTTGGCGATCAAGAATCAGTTTTTGGTCCTTCTCCGGCAACATCGGCAATCAAGACACAGCGCAGCGGCGATAGAAAACGGCGACATTTTTGTGGGTCGAACTGGAAGCGGGACGACAATTGTGAGTTCGTTCCAATTAATCCCGTCATATTCCTTACCCCGTTCTCCAATATTGCATTTTAATTGAGACAAGCTTCATTGTTTCTTCAACATTTCCTACCTAACTTAAAATCATTTGCATGTTACGAGTGTCAACAAAAGATAATTTTCTAACTTCATTCAACGTAACTTCAAGTTTGCATAGCAAAACAAATTCCATAATAATTTTTCTCGCTTATTACAGTGCCATAGCTCATTCAAAGGCATTTTTAAGTGTTTATTAACTTACGATTCCAATAATTGCAAAATTATTATGTACCCTCAAAAAATAAAAATAAATGTTTCGATTCTGTTTCATGAATAAAATCATTTCAATTAATCTAATATGGCCAATCTAGATATTTTAATCAAAAAACGGAGTGCATTAAAGGCCAAATTAACAAATTTCAGCAATTATCTCAGTTTAATTCAGTCAAGCAAGTCATTATCGAAGTTGCAACAAACTGAACTCGAAGGTAGATTTTCAAAGTTCGACGCTATATACGATACGTTTGATGAATTACAGCTGGAGATAGAAGTTCATTCAGAGCAAGTCGAGGAGGCCTACTCCGAGCGAGCCAAGTTTGAGGAACGGTTTCACGCCTTGGCAGCGCAGGCTCGAGTTTTGCTCACTCCCGTCGCGACCCACAGCGACGACGAGTCTGTAGCGAGTTCGACGAGTCAACCAAAAAACCATGTAAGGCTTCCAAAGATTGACCTTCCTTCCTTTTGTGGCGGTTTAGAACATTGGCTAGAATATAAAGATACGTTCTTGTCCATGATCCATAATAGTACGTACATTGATGACATAAGCAAGTTTCATTATCTACGAGCATCTTTAAAGGGAAATGCTCAGCAGGTCATTTCAAATATTGATTTTAAAGCAAGTAATTACATAATTGCATGGAATTTATTATGTGAAAGATATGATAATAACAGGCTCCTAATAAATAATCACTTGCAAGCTTTATTTAATGTTAACAGGCTTGTTAAAGAATCCAGTACCTCACTACGCAATCTTGTGGATACAATTAATAAAAATATTCGAGCATTAAAATCATTAAATGAACCAGTGGAACACTGGGACACTTTGATCATATATATGATGTCAAATAAATTAGATGCAACCACAGGCAGAGATTGGGAGGAATATAGATGTTCATTAGAAAATTCCCCGACTTTATCAAACTTTTGCATGTTCATTAACAATAAAGCAGATTTATTAGAAACTTTACAAGACAAAACTAGCACACATACAAATAACATACATAGCACACAACAGCAACGTTTTTCAGTATCAAAAGAAAGCAAAAATCACTCAAATGATTCTAGTAAGGTATTGCAATGCCCGATGTGTTCAAAAACACATTTATTGTATGCATGTGAGCACTTCCGTAGCCTACCAATCACAGCACGAATCACCAAAAAAAAGAACTTGGTGTATGCCTAAACTATCTTCGAACTGACAATCATACAGCCAATAAATGCAAGCTTACACATTGCAAATATTGCACATTAAAACACAACACATTATTACACATTGATCAATCAAAGGTCAGCACAAACAACACTCCAAATGTGGCTTTACCAGTTGACATGATGAACAACAATCAAACTTCAAATGTCAACCATACATTACAGTCTTCTACCTCGTCCGACCTTTTACTTTCCACAGCGTTGGTGAAAGCAGTCAATGACAAGGGTGAAAGGTACAACGCCAGAATAATGTTAGACAATGGGACCTCGTGCAACTACGTTTCATATGCTACATGTGATAAGCTGAATATGTCCATGTCTCACACCAATTCTACAGTTGCAGGTATTAACAATCAATTAACTCCTTGTAACCACACTTGCAATTTAACTATTGAATCAAATACAAGCTCTTTCAAGGCTAATATAGATTGCAATGTTCTTCCATCGCTGACTCAAAAGCAACCACCAATGCACATAGACATCAGCAAGCTACAATTTCCTCAAGATTTGCAATATGCAGATCCATTTTTCAATGAGCCATCTGAGATTGATATTTTGGTCGGTGCAGGCATCTTTTGGAGTGTCTTGGGTAATGCAACTATCAAGTTAGGTAAAAATTTACCAGAAATTAGGGACACAAAACTAGGATGGTTGGTTACACGTCCTGTACTGCACTCAGTGTCGCAAATACCTACTCAGTCACAAACCTGTTATCACTCAATGACAGAAATAGACTCAACTGTAAGTAGGTTTTGGGAACTTGATTCTATTCCATCAAAGTACTCTTTATCTCAGGAAGAGCGTGCATGTGAGGAAAGTTTTGCCGATTTGGTCCGATTTTCAGGGGTGCTGATTCCAGTCCCAGCTAATCGGACCCATTTATAATGGATTCGCAAGAGTTTAATCTTACCGGCCAAGGCCAACGTCGCTACGATACTTTCGCACAATATGGCAATCTGTTTCCACCGCAACAGCGCGGACAAAGTCGTCCACCTAGAAGAGGACGTGGACAGACTCGATCCCGTCAGGGATTTCAAAATGCCAGAATGGAAACAAAGCGCCGAGTAGAAGGCGCCAAAACACTTGAGAAGGTCCAAGACCTAGTTAAACAGTCACTACACCCAGGGCTGAAGTCAGGAGAGGATCTCCTAGCTAAAATTGGTGAAGCACACACGCTCAAAGCAATCAGTTTGACCATTACCACAAGAGGAATTGGATTTGGGCTCGCTCATCTAAATTTCATCGCCGTATCTTACCATGAGATACAAGTTCCAAGTGTTTACGCTCAATATCGAGTGTTTCTAGCCGTGCTTGAGGCAAAACTAGTTTAGTATGGCGTGAGTGGACTGTATTTATGTAAGTATAATGATTGCGCGTGCGGTGCGATAGCCGGGTATCGACGTTCTCATTGCGCGCTTCTGTTGGCGCGCGGGCTGCCCCCTGTCGTCGTTGGCGGGAACCTCTCTCGTTGGTCGGCCGGTCCCGCCGTTATGTTGGCAGCGGGATGTGACGCTCCAACAGTACGTCTGATAAATGTTGGTGAACATCTGCCAGAAGAATCTAGCACATATAAGAGATGAAGGTTCTGCAGTACAAAAAAAGAAGAGAAGAGAACGAGAATGAAATGCTCCTATTGCAATGTACCCCTGTGTATTAGGGGCTGTTTCAAAAACTTCCATAAAGCAAAAACAAACTAGAATCACACTCAGCGATATGAAAGAGTCCAAAAATTGTGATGAATAAATAAGTATAATTTATGTAGCTACATAAGTTACCAAATATTATGTTGGAATTGTGATGAATAAACATTATAATATAGGAAATAAATAAGTATAGTGTAACCCCTCATTTCATTTCGTTCATCTAGTCTAAAATGGCTAAATATCGATACGTTGCGCAGTCGCAAAACAAAGATTTGGGTTGCGACTGTCAATGTCAAGTGTCGAATTGACATTATTTTCTAACCTGTCAGAGAGACGTGAAAGGTGACTCGACAGATAGAAACGCAGACGGCAAGAAAAATGTAAGCGGGGTCTAGGGCTCTCGATCCCTAGACCCCGGCAGAAGCAGTTCGGTCAACTCGCCACGCTCCGTACATAAGAACTCCCTCGTTGTTGGTGAGTGTTCGTGAAAAAGAGCTCAGTGAAAGAACCTGTTCACTGGGATTAATCTTCCACGTTTCTTGTCGTAGGCTGTTTGCTATATTTGCTGTCTGCTGGAGGTAGTGCTGGTCGATGAGGCCTGCGGACCTCATCCTAGCACGCAGCCGCTGATCTGTGAGAGGAAAAACCCCAGATTCTGGGTAAGTTTTACCACATAAGTGCGGTGCGTGCAGATACCATCTACCCTCTAAAGCGGAACATAAAATAAATGTAACTGTTTGTTAACAGGGTTTTTTAAGTTTCTCGCAAGAATACTCCCTTCTACAACTCATCTACACGGTCTAAGGCTGCTAGCCTAGGCCGCACAAAATCCTACTTACTTCACAACACACACCTACTTCACATTTCTACATCGTGCTTTGGGCGCGGGGTGCCGGAGGTCACCAACCGTGTTGGGAGAACTTGCAGCTTCTTCCAGCCCTCTATGGCGGGTGTCTCCGCCCTGACTCCGTCCCCATCACTAAGCCGGTAACACCAGGCATGTATAATGCCTGGTGCCTTTATACTTTTATTGTGTTGTTGACTGACTAAAACGCATACTGGTTGCAACTAGAAACCCTGGTGTAGGCATTTCCCCTCGACCCTGAGGACAATTGTGTAATTTAAAGAGTACTCCTTCTCTATCGCCTTGAGCTAAGGCTGGCGCCCAAATATCTATAGATCTAATCATTGTCTAAACTACCTGTAAATTAAAAGTAAATAAGAAACCTAATCAAAATTGTAAAGTGAGACTACCACCTTTTGAATACCTAGTTAAATATACATAAATTATTAGTAACAATAGTCTAACCTTTTATTTATTGACTACCTAATACCCTCTAGATAGACTTAGGTAGCCAAACCTCCATGGATAACGCATTTATATCCACCCTCTCACCTAAAAGCGTTACAGTGGCACTCCAACTGGTATAAGGGTCTAGTTGCAACCTTAGGATTAAACTTTAAATACTAACTTACAATAAGTATGCAATTATAAAGAAATTTGTGTTGTTTTATTATTTCCTTTAGCTGTAAGTACTTATGTGTTCTTGAATGTGTATTTATTGAATAATATGTGTATGTAATAACCAAAAAGTGATAAAATTGTAAAGTTGCAACCAGGATATCATAATTAATAATTTTACAAAATCTACTTATCTAAACTCAAAACATAAATGACTATGATTTTAATAATTCAATTAATAAAGACAAATTTACATATTTAACTGCACAGTATTAGTGTGTAAGTTTTAGAATCTACCTAGTACACTAGTAAACTTCATATTGAGACCTAACAAACTATACAATCTAGTTATTAACTTAGAATCAAAACACAATTATTACACTCAATACTTATTATTGGAATTACAAATTATACATAATTACCCACTTTTAAATAAATAATTTACAACACTGGTACATACAATATACTGATAACAATACATTTAATAATTTCACTTTGATTACAATAATACATAACATCTATAACAATTATTCTTTTGATTTGCGAGTAAAACTTAAACAATCTAAACAATGGCTCGGGAAATCAATACTTTTATGTTGAAAAAAGATGAGTTGAAATATGAAGTTTTAATTAGAGATACTACCCCGGCTACCACGGTCCAAGCTCTAAGGAAGCAGGTGGCTAAGTTGATTAAACATCAGCCTCAGTTTATGACCCTGCCTGAACAGTGGGATCATGATAATGACTTTGCCTCCGTACAAACAAAGTCAAGTTTGTTATTGTCGGATTGGGAGAAAGTTTCAAAGGGAGCTGTAGGCAAGTCTCAGTTAGTTTGGTTATGTTCATCAGGCAATCATCTTCTTCTGCGCATTGATAGGTTGTTGAAAGGTGAAAAGCTTGATACAAAGCAGCTACAATCTTTGCAGCTGTCTTTATCAAAGCTGTTGAGGAGATGTTAAACTATGACCATACTGGGTCTGTTTCTGAGTCAGATAGAGAGACCTCTGATTCAGAACCATCTAAACCATCATTAAATCACTTTTATTGTGACATTAAGGTCACAAATTTCTTTATTAGCCTATGATACACTACTTTATTTACAATAATAAAAATGACATTCTTTATTTACAAATTAATAATACCTAAAACTTTTAAATATTTTTTAAACAAATGGGAGATTGTTAACAACACCTCCTTATATAGGAAAGTCTTCTGAGAGTACTGACATACTCTATAGTGTCCTAAGCTTGACACGCCTTATACTTGTTTCTGTATGTCAGGATACTTTTCTGGATACCTGTAATAATCTATACAGGCATACCACTTCTTAAAGAGCTGTATATGCTCACTTGTTGTTAACAATTTATCATATTGAAAATTTGTCTTGGAAGTTGATTGGTAATGAGAATCAACTTCTTCTGTAATTATTTACTTGCTATTTAGATAGCAGTCTATGATTTTTGCGTTCCTATTACAATAAAATTCCCTATTACCTTAAAAAATAGGAACACAACTTAAATCAACACTATTTTACTAACTACCTAACTTGGACAGGAGTTAGGGAAAATGAATAAAACTGTAAATAAGTAGACTAAGCAGTCAATTAAAAAAACACAACAACGAGGGGGGGGATCAAATAGATTTTAAGATAGATAAGTAAGTTATTATTAGTTAGTACTTATAGTTTTCTGACAACAGCTCTTCACCACTAAATTAAGATATCTAAATTATTACAAATTAACCTAAATTATTAAAAATGGTAAACAAAAAACTTAATGTAGCAAATGTAGGTACAATACCTGATAGGGGGAATAAATGATAATAACTAAAAATATTTATGTAAGTATACCTACTGCATGGAATGTCATAACCGAAGGCCACTCTGCGGGAACTATACCCGAAGCCAAGGTTGTTTTCTTTTCAAATTTCTGTCTAATTCTTCAACTTTAATCTTTTGTCTTTCACTTTTTGTGCTGAGCATATCCCCATATCCTCCCAAATTGCTTCAGCCTATTTATTTATAAAACTGCTTCTTCATACTATTTATTCAGTCTGATGTACTAGGCCGGTACACCATTCCCTACTCTTCTTGGAACAATCTTTAATCTAATATAATATTGTAATCTATGTAAATATATCCCTTTAATAAACATCACAAATATATGCTTACTTTATGTAGTTTACAACTTAAATGGGCCAAGGCCGCTAAGCAATTACAGAGCAGTTTTCGCGGACTCTATAAGCAAGCTTTAAACGCGTACAAATACTAAACTTTTCTACATGTAAAGCGGATACTAAACTCACAGTGCCGTTACACATAACAGAGCAGTTTTCGCGGACTCTAAAAAAAAAATAAGCTCTAAACGCGTAAGTACCTACTACTAACTCTTCTACGTACCTACCTACGTAGCTCTAAAGAACTGTATATGTTCACTACACTATAGTGTCTCTAACTAGACACGCCTTCACTTGGCATCTGTAACTCAGATGAAGGGTGCTTTTCGCGTCCTACCGCGTTACAAATAGGAAACTCATAAGTCTACAGGGCGGCGTTGTACCCTGGTCAAATAAAAAGCCATAGCAGACATATTAACAAGCTTATGCACATTAGGTGTGTAAATTATACTTGGGGATTTATCTATTAGTTTATCTATATCATACTCACAAGTAGATAATATATCAATATTGTTCCCAGTAAGCTTGACAACATTCAGCAAACTGCATAATAATTTGATTAACATTTTCTAACTAGGTAGTAGAATAATATAGTATTCTTATGTAATTATATGATTACCTATAGGGGTTTTGCAGGGATTAAAAAACATAGTAGAATCAGATATATACATTTATTTTTATTCCTTCCCACAAGTGTTACATAATAAAATGAATAAATTATTAGAAAAAATATTTATATTGGAAATTAAAAACTAAATAAACTATAAAATTTGTGAAGCTGTTGCAGAAATAAGTATTTTTAAGATAGATTTAGTCTTGGGTTGGGTATAAGACCACTTTTGGTTTATAAGTTTCTGGTTATTTAATTGTACATAGGATAGGTTGGTAGTCCAGACTTCTGGAAATTTGTTGTTTTTAGTTTTATTAACCTATAATGGTTGTTACACTACTAAAAAAGATCCAACAAATCTTTTTAATGGATATTTTAATTTTTGGTCTTCAACTTCCGCAAACTTTGTTATCTTGCGGTAGCTGTTTCAGTAGTTTACGGCTGAGGGCAGCCGTGAATTCACTGCGTGAATTCTTTTCTGAGGGGGGCCTTGTGTAACCCCTCATTTCATTTCGTTCATCTAGTCTAAAATGGCTAAATATCGATACGTTGCGCAGTCGCAAAACAAAGATTTGGGTTGCGACTGTCAATGTCAAGTGTCGAATTGACATTATTTTCTAACCTGTCAGAGAGACGTGAAAGGTGACTCGACAGATAGAAACGCAGACGGCAAGAAAAATGTAAGCGGGGTCTAGGGCTCTCGATCCCTAGACCCCGGCAGAAGCAGTTCGGTCAACTCGCCACGCTCCGTACATAAGAACTCCCTCGTTGTTGGTGAGTGTTCGTGAAAAAGAGCTCAGTGAAAGAACCTGTTCACTGGGATTAATCTTCCACGTTTCTTGTCGTAGGCTGTTTGCTATATTTGCTGTCTGCTGGAGGTAGTGCTGGTCGATGAGGCCTGCGGACCTCATCCTAGCACGCAGCCGCTGATCTGTGAGAGGAAAAACCCCAGATTCTGGGTAAGTTTTACCACATAAGTGCGGTGCGTGCAGATACCATCTACCCTCTAAAGCGGAACATAAAATAAATGTAACTGTTTGTTAACAGGGTTTTTTAAGTTTCTCGCAAGAATACTCCCTTCTACAACTCATCTACACGGTCTAAGGCTGCTAGCCTAGGCCGCACAAAATCCTACTTACTTCACAACACACACCTACTTCACATTTCTACATCGTGCTTTGGGCGCGGGGTGCCGGAGGTCACCAACCGTGTTGGGAGAACTTGCAGCTTCTTCCAGCCCTCTATGGCGGGTGTCTCCGCCCTGACTCCGTCCCCATCACTAAGCCGGTAACACCAGGCATGTATAATGCCTGGTGCCTTTATACTTTTATTGTGTTGTTGACTGACTAAAACGCATACTGGTTGCAACTAGAAACCCTGGTGTAGGCATTTCCCCTCGACCCTGAGGACAATTGTGTAATTTAAAGAGTACTCCTTCTCTATCGCCTTGAGCTAAGGCTGGCGCCCAAATATCTATAGATCTAATCATTGTCTAAACTACCTGTAAATTAAAAGTAAATAAGAAACCTAATCAAAATTGTAAAGTGAGACTACCACCTTTTGAATACCTAGTTAAATATACATAAATTATTAGTAACAATAGTCTAACCTTTTATTTATTGACTACCTAATACCCTCTAGATAGACTTAGGTAGCCAAACCTCCATGGATAACGCATTTATATCCACCCTCTCACCTAAAAGCGTTACAATAGTATGATTAAAAAGATTTCATAATTTCTTAAAATAAAACTCTAGTTACACGAAAAGTTGTTTTATTTACTTTAAATTTTGCGTACAAATTAAATCAGAAGTAAAGCCAGGGCAACTAGCTAGTAAAAAATATATCACCATGCTATACCAGACAATGGGAGTTATAGTTCCCACTTACACAATTTAGGTGAGCGCATTAACAGACAACGGGAGCTCTACTTCCCACCAAAACAAAGTCACTTCCCCCCATTTCCCCCCTTTTTTTATGGATTTTTGAAATCTATGACCCAAACTTACCCTAAAACCGATCTTAGTTTTCCATTTACCCTTCCATAGGCTCGCGTTTGAATAAGGGTTAAAGAAATCAGTCAAGAAAAATACCTAACTAATTGATATGCTTTAAAAAAGAAATGCCGCCTTTGCCGTAAACTTTTACTGTTTAGCAGCATAGAAGTATCTTCTATGTTTAGCAGCAATAGGTTATTGTACCAAGCAGTAGAAAATAGGTAGGAAGAGAAACATCAAAATATAACAATTTTTTACTTTAGCTAATTCATCTAATTATTTACATTAGGTACCTCATAATTATTAATTTACATTGGTTTAGTAACAATATCTACTGTAGTAGGTACCTAATCTCCATTCATCTATACTTATAAACTATGTATGGTAATCTAACAGAAATGAGAAATCAACTACATAGGGCCGCGGGGCGACCGCGGATACACGGGCCCACTGACATATATACTTCTCGAACAAACTGTTTATCGTTTTACTTGATTGACCGTAGTTACTGCTCTTTTGTCCATAATCAACAAATATTATTTTATTTGGTATAATACTGTTACCTACGGTTTTTAACTCGTGAGAGTTGTGTAGAGAATATTTTGAATTAGGTAGGTAGGTATTGTAAATTTGAGCTGAGACGGAGAGGTCAGGGCGTTACTTCCCAAGTAGGTAGCACATAAATAATATATTAACTAAAATAAGAACTTACGGTTTTATGTCCTACAGTCATACTTACATTTTTAATCAGCACTGGTCAAGTTTCGAATCTGTTTAAAGGCATTTATTTTATCTAATAATGCTTAATGCCATATTATGGTTAATAAAAAAAATATTTAAACTGTTAACGCTGTTTTCTTTCATCAGAAAGGTAGGTTGGTAGGTTTTAGGTTTTAGGAATTTTCGGTACTTTCTTTTAGCCGCACCCAAAAATACGTTTAATAAATACCTAATGTAGGTACATAAGTACATATATTATTTAAATTTAATTTTATATGCTTACAACGTAAACTGGATTACCTATATTACATAGGTACCTAAGTATACCTACCTACCTATACTTTGAACAAATCTGACAAATCTGATTTAAAAAACTAGCCAACTCGATGCGCTCAGCTGAAGTCGGGCGCGTTCGGGGCCATTCGTGGCTTCGCATTAGTCTGTCGCGAGACAGACAGACAGGGTGTCTCTCTCTCCCACCCTATTTTTATTCACGACGCTATAAATAGATTGCGACGACCAGGGGCACGTTAGTTTTCGATTTAATCCCACATAACAGTAAACGTATTAAGGAACAAGTGCTAAAAGATTGTCATAACTAACCTTGTAGGCAAAAAATTTTTAAAAAGAAGAATATTTCTATGGAGGATTCGCAAAAGAACGAGGAAACGTGTCTCATCGTGTCAAACCTTCTAAAAGAATGCGGATTGGAAAAATACTGTAATAAGTTTCGTGGTGAGTTCGTGTTAACATGTGACTTGGAAATGACATTTTGAGTCAAAAAATCACAATGAATTAGGTATGTACACTTGCTCAAATTATAAGAAATTACAACTAATCAATAAATCTAAGTATACAGATAATTTCCCCCTGTATTTAGCTACTCGCTCAAACGTGTCCATACACGTGCTGCGTTCCCCGCTTTTAGCCCTTTACCGCATACGGTATCAAATATGATACACTACGAGTTTTCACAGATAAATAATTTTTGAGCCTTCTGTACAACGTGTCTATGGAGGATATCTAGACTATGATAGTATCCGAACAACAAAAAAATATAAGCAGGTCTCTATCTTGTCTGTGGTTTGTTATTTCTGTCACCAAACATTTCGATCCGGCATTTCTGACAGTAAGTGCGGTTTGTCGATTGAAAACACAATTTTTCCTTGATTTTGACTCTAGCTAAAATTATTTTTGTGTTTTTTTAGTGAGTAAAATGAATACCAAGAAGCTTTACGGAAAAACATGTAAGTTATTTCAAATACTTCTTGACGAAAACTGGACTAGAACTTTGTATCTGAAATGATACTCTATGCAGTACGGTGTGCATACGTTTTTCAAATATGATACTTCATGCATTAGAGTTTGTGCCAGTGCTTGGTCAGATATGAAACTACATGCATTATTGGGAAGATTTTACTTCGTGGGTACATCCCATGTAAAAAAATATGTTTTTTTGTTTTCTTACTTACCTACTGCTGCTAAACGTTTGGAGCTCATGTAGGTATTTAGTTTTTTTATTTATTTTCAGGCACCCGACATGCAAGCGGGCGTGCTATTCCTTTAGATAGCGATGATGAGGACCTGACCGATGATGAAGATTATAGTTTACCGCCCAAAGGCGTAACCATCGAAGAAACAGACTCGGAGACCGATATATCTGATAAAAGTGAAGATGAAGGGAGTCTCACTCAAGATCCAATGGAGACAGTATACCTCGAAGACGATTTTGAATATGAAAGTGTAGGAACTGCTGAAACTATGACTGACATCCTAGAAGCGTCAACTTCAACGGGTACTACAGACAAAAACAGAAAAACACAGGGACAGACAAAGAAAAAGGTAAAAAAAGATAAATTAACTTGGACTGACAACACAATTACTTATGACAGCGCGGATATTGCGTTTATGGGCTGCACCAATCTACCCGATAACTTAATGAGCCTAGAGACACCGATAGCTTTTTTCAAATATCTGTTTCCAACCAGTGCTATTCATCTCATACATGAACAGAGTAATCTATATGCAGAGCAGTTGCAACCGGAAAAAGCAAATTCTATAACGTGTGACGATATATCCAAATTTATAGGAATTATCATGTATATGTCCGTTGTACATTTGCCATCTACGCGACACTACTGGGGTGAAGGAACTTATATCGAAAAAGTAGCTTCTCTCCTTACTTGTAACAAGTTTGAAGAAATCAAACGGTTTTTGCACTTTTTTGATAAAACCAAAGAACTTCCTAAAACTGACCCAAATTGCGATCGACTGCAGAAATTAAGACCGCTTCTGGACATTCTGAGAGCACAACTAATAACAGTCCCTAAAGAAGAGTACCTAGCAATAGATGAGCAAATGATACCGACAAAAGCCAAAACATCCGGTTTTCGACAATACAATGCAAAGAAACCCCACAAATGGGGATATATTAACTATGTTCTGAGTGGCGCTTCTGGATTCAGTTACGACTTCGACATCTTCACTGGACAACACAAAACCGATGTGCCACATAATTGTCCAAATTTTGGAGCCACTGGTAATGTGGTTACAAGATTGCTAGCCACGGTGACACAAAATTTGAACCACAAACTGTTCATCGATAATTTTTATACCAGCCTTCCGCTTATGGCACATCTGCATGGCATTGGAATTCTACCATTAGGTACAATTCAACTAAAAAGAGCGAAAGACATAGATCTGCCAAGCAATAAAGCATTGCTGAAATGTGAAAGAGGTCACTGCATAGAAAAATCCACGGAAATAGATGGAGTTCAACTAAGTGTGACTACTTGGGTTGACAATAAAGTCGTTAATTTATGTTCTTCATATGTTGGAAAGGAACCCATGGCTCCTGTGAAACGATTTTCCAAAAAAGAAAAGCGAATAATTGAATTTCCTCGTCCAAAATCTGTAGAAATTTACAATAAATATATGGGCGGGGTTGATTTATTAGACGCAATGTTGGGATTCTACAGAATAAAAATTAAAAGCAAAAAATGGTATCATCGCATATTCTTCCACATGGTCGATATGACATGTGTGAATAGCTGGCTGTTGTGGCGTCGCCGAAACAAACAAAAATCTAACAATGAAGTGTATATGTCGTTGTTAGATTTTAAACTCTACATAGCTGATGTTTTGATGCGGGAAACGGCAGGAGTTTTTACTCCAACTACCCGAGGCCGAGGGCGCCCTGCTCTAGAACATGCCATCATAAATAAAAGGAAACGACGTATTGAACTGCCTCCGCAAGAAGTAGTATACGACGCTATTGGACATTGGCCTAACTGGGGAGACAAACGGCAGAGATGCAAAAATTGTTCACGCCTATCTTACATTTACTGTAGTAAATGTGAATGTTTTTTTTGTTTAAACAAAGAACGTAATTGTTTTAAAGATTTTCATACCGTTTTGCATTAAATAAACCTGTAAAATATGAATCTTTTTTATTTAAAAAATAATAACATCTTGATTAAATATAAATATATATATACTTTACACGAAAACTACCTTAACTGCATGTTGTATCATATATGCCACCGTATACATCGGTACCCACGACTGCATGTTGTATCAAATATGAGATTTTGGGTTTCGAGTCAATTATTTCGGTTTCTAATAGTCAAAAAAAAATTTTTTTTTTCTGGGGTACCTATTAGGCTATAGAATCATATAAATTAATTTGAGCCAAATCTAAAAATCCATGCGGTAAAGGGTTAGGGTTCAAAGTCAAAGCATTTATTGCATAATTGTGCTATACATAAAGATACATTTATGGTGAGCAGATCTTATGCTAAGGTATCGAGTCCGTGAAACACAATATACCCTAATTGGGTGTTTGCAATGTATTTAGGTTCGGTGCGGGCCGGTCTATTTGTTTATTTATTATATTGTATTTGTATAGATAGTCATCATTTAAGTTTTCATCTTTTATAAATTCGTCAACAGAGTAATAACATTTATGTATTAATATGTCGTCGCGCGAAGGTCTATTTTCGTCGTCGAATCGCGTCACTCAAAGCGGTAGACGATTTGACCGTTAAATAACAAAACACGCTCGTAGAATCTTCAAATCCTTTGGGATCTTCGGGAATTTTTCACTGATGATTGAGTTTTTCGAGTTCTTCTAAATGGTATATTATTTAATGTCGTGGACGAAATATTACAGCCTTTCTGAAGTTTTTGCGTTAGCTTGCGCGGGAACGTATCTGAGGTCACTCGAGGCGCGCCCCGCACTACAAGATTAGATTCAAACAGATGTTTTTTTTTTCTTGCAGATAATTGCATCGACGACAAAACTCTAGAAATTTTAGATGATTATGGCGTCCAACAGCTTATTCCTATAATTGGACATCAGATGAGATTTAAGAAAGTACTGAAAGAATGGCAATTACAGCAAAGAAAGGTACATAAATGTTCCATACTTATACCTATACTTATACCATAATTTTGACTATCCTGTTTGCTTAGTTGGTAGCAATGATATTATATGTACAAGTATAAGCTCACTGGTTGGTAGTGGCTCTGCCTTCTAATCTAGGGGTTGCGGGTTCGATTCCCGCCTGACACAAGTATTTATGCATTTTAAAAATGTATAAGTAATTTCTTGTGTTGAGTCTGGTTGTTTGTATGTATAATAAGTATCTATTTACAAAAGAAAAGTTTATAAGTATTATATCCGTTATCTAGTACCCACGACACAAGCGTTTGCTTAGTGTGGGGCTAGATGGCGCTGTGTGCAATGTCCCAAAATATTTATTTATAATATACCCATAATCCACCCATAACATTGAAAATGCAAGCATACCTACCCAAGTAGCACACAAGTTCTAGATAGGTATCTGCTGTTACCGAGGCCACATGGAAACTGTTTGCAGTTGTGATGTGCTGCATATCAGAGTATTATATCCTACTATAGTGCTACGAAAAGATGTGTAAGATAAGATGTACAGCAAACAGCTGTACCTATATTATCTGTTTAAATTGTAACAGCGTTCTTTATGCTGAAAAATAGCTGTTTAACTGGACACATGTTACTTGCTACGCAGCTAACAAGCATTATACCTATTGGTACTTTTTGGAAATAATACTCAGCTACAAATATTACGAGTGTTGTATTGGGAGTTAGACTAGCCTGTTAGCTTAGTTGGTAGTGGCTCTGCCTTCTAATCTAGGGGTTGGGGGTTCGATTCCCGCGTGACACAAGTATTTATGAATTTTAAACCAACGATGCGGAGGTGGAACACCCCAGGTTTTTAGTGGGTATGCCGCCCTTATGGAGTGGGGCGGAGACTCCCACATAACCATCCGCCCTCCCCGGGGTTTTAGGGTGGTACCTGTAATAGGTTTTCCTGGGCAAAACAAAAAAAAAAAATGGTCGTTTGTATGTAAGTATAATAAGTATATATTTACAAAAAAAGTTTATAAGTATTATATCCGTTATCTAGTTCCCACGACACAAGCGTTAGCTTAGTGTGGAGCTAGATGGCGATGTGTGCAATGTCCCGGAATATTTATTTATTTATTTAGTATATGCTGTTTTTGCTCTCTGCATATTTAAAGTGTGTCTTATAATAAATATATGTGAAATATAAATGCTTTAATATATGTGGGATTTGCTTAATTGTTGTAACATTTTGCAGATAGCAGAATTTGGCGATTTATTAGAAGTGGATGGAGCCAATAGTGACAGCACAGCTACAATAATAAGTGAAAATCAAACAAACGAAGTCATAGAGCTGCCTTCTGAAACATTTATTAATAGAGAGTCACAGAAAAAAGAAAACAGGGTAAGCATCTTATTTTATATAAGAATAACAATAATATGAATTTTTGTTGATACTGTATAGTTGCAACTTACATTGAAGTATAACTTAATAACTTAAAGATGCTACAGAAATTACATTATCTCGTCCAACTTATATACTTGATTGTAAAATTCTTATACATGTCAATTAATAGAATTTGTTAATGTCAAACATTAGAATATATTACCATAAAATTCTTATTTTTGCTGTACAGGAGCTAAAATGTCACTTTTATATAAAAAATAAGACATATTCATTTCAAAGTTCATACTAAATTAAACAACTGGGGATAGGTATACTATTCTTTCTTCGTTTCTTTTGCAGGTGAAAAGCATCTTAAAAGTGAGACTACAAAAACAGTATTTGCAACAGCAACATTGACAGCATTTGGCATACAGTATACTCAGCATTTAGTATTCAGACATTCAGCATTTAGTAACCAGATTCATATGCTTCTTGTTGAACGTGCCCAAAGATCGCTACTAAAAGTAATGCTTTTTAAACCTTATCGTTTTCCCACGATAGATCTGCTGTCGGTTTGTAATGTATTATCGGTTAGACAACTTTACATTCATAACGTTATTATAACGCAACATATGATGGTACCATACCCTAGGTCAATAACTTCTAAAAGACGTGATAGAGACCTAAGCTATGTTATCGTGACAAAATCTTATAACACACAATTCATTAATACCCAATTTTGCTCTTTAGCGCCCTATTTATACAAAAAAATCAATTTACAGCTTGATATATACCACCTTCCAAAAAATCTCGTAAAATTAAAATTAAAGAAATGGCTGGCTACATATGCATATGAGGAGACTGAAAAATTACTTAAAATTGTTATTTAAAACACACATATATGTATATATATATATATATATATGCATATGATATATACTCTTATACATAACAATACTTCACAACCCCAACACATTTAAAGTAAATATTTATCACCTTAACCATCTTAAACTGCTTATTATTATTTTCATTTTTCAAAGTACAATTCTTATAAGTAAGTACTACATCAAATAATTTAAACGAAATTAACAAAACATAACTACTTCAAATATTAATGGTCAAAGACTTCCTATTATGTAATCCATTAATGTCCACATCAGTAAACCGTGCCAAGAAAAGGGTTAACATATCCGACCCTCCGCTTGCGCCTCTGGCTATTTATAGATTCAGCAACTTGTTTACTATGTTGCACCTCGAGTGTTTCAATATCATGTCTTCGATTCTCTTTGTACATAAACCCTACGATGTATTTGAATACCGAAATATAAGAAACAAGTGACTAAGTATTTATTGGTACTCGAACAAATACTGAGGCTTGAAACTTACTTAAACACTAAATATTAAATTTAATAACTTTTGATTCCTAACTACGTTAACCTGTTATTAACTAATTTATTAACCTAACCCTCATTTGTAATTTTACTATATTGCTACATAACTAAATAACATGTATAACGGGAAGACGTTGGTATCCGGGATACAGATATTTCTCGTCCGGACGCCAACACACCGCGTGCAACTTTGAAATTAGATTATAAATATTACCTTTTCTTAGTTTTTAAGTACCTATTGTATGAAACCAATAAAAATTTTTGAGTTTGAGTTTGAGTATACTTACTATTAGAATAGATAAACTTGTATATGTTATAGTATTAATTGTAGTAAATTATGTAAATTCCTAAGATTGATATACGGGGAGTAACAGAAAGTATTGTCGTATAAAAAATCATCTATTACTGTTCTGTTACACTTCAATGTATAATATTAGTAAATTGGCATGTGTTTAGTTGTAAACTTTTTGTAATATTAGATGCTTGGTACCATCAGCAACAGCTAATTGTCATATAGAAGTAGTCAGTTATTAGTATAGCCAGCTTAAGTAGACAATAGTAAGTATAAATAAGAAAGAATTGTAATGATAACTAACACATTCTTATATTACAATTTAGGTAAGTTCAGATGGTTGGGCCATACTTGCCCATGGGGAAGCATCTACTGGATCACTTGATGAAAGTCACCGTAAACGGCTAAGTCAATTATTAATTGGCTATCTCTTAGAAGAAAACCCTTCGAAAGCAATATCTACAGCGGAATTCAAAGAGTTCGCAGCAGATATAGAGGAATTGTTCCCAAAAGAAAGTAATGTTATATATTATTCGCCATATGAAGGATTTGCAAAAATAAAGAAAAACTCCAGTGGGAAGTTATATGAAACTTACATAAACCGCAGAAGAAAACTGAGAGCACGTGGTGAGTTGCCAGGAACAAGTCGATCTAGCTCCTCCAGTAAATCAACTGACAAAATCGAAGTGACAGTCTCTGAAACAGAAATCTCTGAAACAGGTAATATTATAGTATTTATGGTACATATATGAGTGTAATTGGCACAAAACGTGTAAAAATGGTACATGATGATATAAAAATGTTTTTATTTTACAGCAGACGACACTAGTCAAGAGAAGATAAGCTGGCTTCAAAATGCTGTGGACCCCTGGCATATGGTCGAGTTATATTGGCAAGCCACAGTTGATATACGATTAAAGCCGGTAAAGGAGGGAAATGGGAACATATCTGATTACATAAAACAATTCCCTGCATTAAAGCAGCCCAAGGGTTGTAAGGGAAATGGGAACATATCTGATTACATAAAACAATTCCCTGCATTAAAGCAGCCCAAGGGTTACACTTTGGTAAGTGATTTGATTTTTAACCGCGACAAAAACGAGGGTTGTTATAAGTTTGACGTGTCTGTGTATATGTGTAGGTATCTGTGTTTATGAGTTTATCTGTATGTCTGTCTGTGACATCGTAGCGCCTAAATGAATTGACTGATTTAGATTTTTTTTTTGTTTGATAGGTGAGCTGATCAAGAGTGTTTTAGCACTGTTTCATTAAAATCGGTTCAGCCGTTTGGAAGTTACCTATCATCTTTTTCTTAGTTGATGAAAAATAAATTGGCGTCATTCTAAATCCAATATGGCGGACCATCCAAGATATTATTTTAGAGAAGTTATTTTTAATGCACTTCTACATTATGGGTATTAAATGAAAGGGCTCATTGAGAGATATTCAACAACGCTACAAGCTTTTATGATCATATAAATTGTATATACTTAATGAGGATACAAGTTAATAGTTATAATTTTCAAGGAAAAAAATATTTTCTTTTTAGGCGTTTAAATAAAAGCTTTAATTAAAAAGTTTTTTTGCTTTTAATTTATTATATTAAACAATGTTACGGGCTGCAAAACTGAAAGATAAATAATATTAACTGATAACTATTAATATTAACTAATTATTTGCTTATTTACAGCTACTTCAAAATTTTGCTCATCTTTATCCAGATTCAGATAATAATCTCTATTTTTATTTTCTACTGAAAAAGGAAAAAATAATAGAGCTGGCTTTGAATAAGTGCAATAAAACCACAGACAAAGACATCAAACAAATCATGCAAAATTACATCGCACTTGCTAATGGTAAGAATACTTCGCTATGATTACTAACTGCAGTAGATAGGGGCACCAAGATCAGCCCATCTGGTCTCTTACCTACCATCGACCATACGACCTGCTAACACCCACAGGTTTAACGACTCAAACATATACTTACAAAACCAAATATCATTCTAAAATTCTAACAATTTAAAACTTTCTAAACTCATAATTATAACATTTATAACATTTGAATGAGGCAAAATAAGTCATGTGATATGCATTTAATTTACTTTTTTTATTTTAACCCTCTGTATCATAGTGTAGACTGTAGGCAACAGACTGTTCGGACCTCTACCAAATTCATAAGATTGATTTCCGAACGAATTTACGCACTGTGGCCCGTGGTCTACACTCAGAAGTAGCGAAATAGTACCAAACCATTTCGGTAGATGGCGTTATTTGTCACAAATTTAAATTTACATGTGAACGGTCGGTGTTTTCCAATAGTGCGCACATTATGCTAACTAAAAAATTTTATTAAATATTGTTTTGGGTGTTTTTAGTGTGTTATCTTCGAAAATTGGAAAGGTAAGTGTTTGAACTTTATTGTGTAACGTTGTCATCGAAAATATTTTACGTAATTTTTGTTTTATTTTGAAATTAGTGTTTGTTGCCTGTGGGCTACATTAGTCGAATAGTGTTGTTGTTTTGTTTGAAAGCTGTATAGGACATTGAATCTTTATTTTGTTTGCAGGATGTCTCGTAAGCGCTGTCTTGGTGATGAAGACATTGTCTTTGCACTGCATGATGGTGTAGAAAGTGAAGATGGCCTAGATTATGATGACGACAGCCTCGCAGATCCTGATTTTATACCTGAGTTGGATACACTTCAAGATGAGACCTCAGAGGTAGATATTGATGTTGATTCCCTAATAGAAATCCTAGAAGAACATCCTGAAGGGTCTTCTTCAAACATGGAAAATGTCTCATCAAACCAAAGCTCTGTACACCTTGCGCCAACTCAAAGTAAACAAACAAAAACTGCTAATGAAAAGCCAACAAAAAAAAGCCTGCTAAACTGAATTTACGGTGGAAAAAAAAGAATCTGGAATTAAATGACGAGCAGCTCATGTTCACAGGAAACAGAACCCTGACTCCCGATATATTAGAACTAGACACCCCTATTCAGTTCTTTTTTTACCTGTTTCCACAAGAACTAATCAAGAAAATTTCAGAAGAGACCAATCTGTATCAAGTTCAAAAAGATCCCAATAGCGCTTTTCGGGTCACTGAGATGAATGTAAGGCAATTTATGGGTGTTGTTTATCTAATGTCTCTCATTCAATTACCAAGAGTAACCAACCATTGGAGTCCTATACTTGGTACTCCACTAATACAAGAAACCATGACGTTGAATACGTTTGAAAAAATACGACAAACTATGCACTTCAACGACAACACCAAAATTCTTCCTAGGGACAATCCTGATCATTATAGGATATTTAAAATCCGTCCAATCGTAGAATGTTTGAATGAGGCATACAGCAAAGTCCCTATGGAAGAGCATGTTTGTGTTGACGAGCAAATGTGCTCCACTAAAGCGCGGAACACATTGAAAAGATACAACCCCAACAAACCACATAAATGGGGCTACAAAATCTTCGTTTTGAGTGGTGTTTCTGGTTTTGCCTACAAGACAGAAATTGAAACTGGCAAAGAAAATGTTGTCCAAGGAGAAGAGCCAGATCTAGGCGCCTCGTCTAATGTTGTGGTGAGACTGGCGCGTATGATTCCGAGGCACCAGAATTTCAAGCTATATTTTGACAACTACTTCACGTCTCTTCGTCTGTTAGAATATCTAGCCAAAGAAGGCATTCTTAGTCTTGGTACAGTGAGAAGAAATAGACTACCAGACTGTAAACTATCATCAGAAAAAGATATTATGAAGAAAGAACGAGGTTATTCAGAAGAATATGTAGCTGATGTCAATGGAGTTGACGTCTCAACTGTCGCATGGAAGGACAATAAAATTGTCAATCTGGCTTGCACCTTTGCTGGGCAAAAACCTGAAACCGATGTTCGAAGATGGGACAAACAGAACTCGAGGTATATCATGATAAAGCGTCCAAATGTGGTGGGAGAGTACAATCGTCATATGGGTGGTGTCGACCTCCTCGACAGTATTATGGGAATTTACAAGATCCGATTGCGAAGCAAACGATGGCATATGCGTCTGTTTTATCATTATTTAGACCTCACAATGGCCAATGCATGGCTACTTTACAAAAGAGTTGCTAAATACAAAAACTTCCCTGAGTCAGGCCGCTTAGCATCAGCCGATTTTCGTCTGGAGGTTGCTGTGACTCTGTGCAAATTGGGTATAAAACCTAGTGTGTCCGGCCGGCGGTCGTTGGAGAACGAGATTCAAGCCAAAAAGCACAAAGGACCTGCTCAGCATGTCCCTCCAAAAGCAGTCCGTCAAGACCAGATTGGGCACTGGCCGCAATGGTCTGAAAAAAAAATTAGGTGCAAGTTTCCGAAATGCACAGGATTTACTCACAATGTGTGTGAAAAATGCGGAGTAGCTTTATGCTACACGAAAAATAAGAATTGCTTCAGAAACTTTCACCTCTCCTAACAAGTGATGCTGATCTTCAATTGAACATTATTTAGATCACTTCATTCACTGTTGCCTCAAGGCAACACTCCCTATTTCT
This sequence comes from Macaria liturata, assembly GCA_964023185.1. Lineage (NCBI taxonomy): Eukaryota > Metazoa > Arthropoda > Insecta > Lepidoptera > Geometridae > Macaria > Macaria liturata. The sequence continues at coordinate 9,030,283 of OZ026828.1, read as the reverse complement.
TAGATTTCATTCAAAATTAATAATAAAAATTAAAAATCCCTAAAAACGTGTATTTTATTTTACTCTTTTTGTCCCAAATCCAAAAAATTAAAAAAATCGGAATTCATAAGATGATGCCAGAAAAGAAGAAAAAAAGAAATCGAAGTTGTCTAAGAAGAAAACTAAAACAAAATGTAATGAAAAAGCTAAAGGAAAACAGAAAAAGAAGAAAGCTGTAAAATCTAAGTCGTCACCGAAAAACAGTAACAGTTAGGTTGAGAACACTCCATGTTTATATTGTTGTGGATGTTATTTGGACTCCAACGAAGGTTGGGCAGCTTGTAGAGCTTGTGGAAAGTGGGCACACTGTACCTGTGCAGGAATTGATGACGAAGATGAAGAGGCGACTTTTACTTGCGAGTTTTGTCAGCAAGAATAGTACGATAGCCAATACCCCATCTTACCCCATAGGCTACCCCATCTTACCCCACCTATGGGGCAAGACGGGGAAGGAGACGATTTTTTGTAGTTTGTATTTTTTCTAGTATATAATGATGGTTATGTTCCCATTACAGCTCAATTATCAAAGACCGATTACTTATAATATTATGCAATGTCATTTAAGCAGAGTAGCTAGCTTGTAGTTATGTGTTTGTAGGCCACCTGCAACCACCTACGCCTGCGCTTGTTGTAAAAATGAAAATTTAATTAGGTTAGGAAGCTTAAGTTGTTGACAACATAGTTATTTACAATGTAGTATTTCCTCAGTAGTCTGTAGACATAGGCGTTATCATCAATTTTTTTTTAAATGTAGATGTAAGTGTTTCCTTTTTTTTTCATTTCATTTCATTTCATTTACAGGAAACACTTACATCTATAAATGTGGGTCATATTTCTAAACAGCTGACTATTACTGAAAGTGTTTTGGATACATTCAGCTCTAATTCAGATTTTGATGATGCCGACAATGATGCAAATTCTGTAAGACTACTTCTGTTATTAAATCTTTTAGTGATCTTTATTTAATAATGTTGTGTGATCTGCTAAAGCAATTTTTTTTGCTTATAGGTGCTCAAACTTCTCACAAGCTTTATAGATGGTAAAGCAATATTAAAAAGTGGACAAGACAATGGAGGCCTACTTGACCAGACACTCAGAAGTCGTCTAGCTAGGCTGATCGCCGCCAGGGAATTAAATAATAATCCTACTGGAGTTGTTCCAGGACACAAATTGATGAATTTGGCGCATGAAATAGCGCAGATTTTTCCAAAGGAATCTCCAACCATTTATTATATTCCGTACATGAGTGCTACAGCTCAACAAGTGAAAAGAAATGCTTCTGGAAAGTTATATGATGCTGTTATCAATAGACGAAAAGATTTGCGCAAGAGGGGCATTCTTTCAGGATCCTTTCGTAACTCCAGGAGTTCAGAGAGCAGTTGTGTAAGCTCTGTAACAGAAGAGACACAGCTAACATTATCATCGATCCAGACTGAAGGTAAATATTACTACTGATGCCTAATTGGTCATTGGTGGTTGGTTCATGTTAGGCTTAAACTGACCTCGTGGTTTAGTTGGTACTGTGGTTGCCTTCCGAACTGCAGGTTGTGGGTTCAATTCCCACCCCTAGGACAAACATTTGTGTGATGAACATCAATGTTTGTTCTGGATTTGGGTGTTTATGTATCTTATGTATGTATTTACAAAAAAAACTATTAATATTGTATCAGTTATCTGGTTAATATTGTATCAGTGATACAAGCTTTTATCATCATACTTTATTAGGTAATCTGTTGTTATTTTTTTTACTGTAGCTTAATATAACACAGTCGGGTAATAATACATTAACTTGAAATATGTTGCAGAGAATGCATCAGAAGTACAAGAAAAGCTGCAGTGGCTTGAAAAATCTGTAGATCCTTGGCATCTAGTTGAAACTAATTGGGAACGCACAACAACAACAAGATTGGCCTCACTACAATCAAATTCGGGGACTGTAGAAGAATATTTTGATAAGTATCCTGCTTTGAAACTGCCTGATGGATATCACTTGGTAATACAGTGTTTTGTGTAATATAGATTTAAAAGTTAGGTAATATAAAAAACTGTTCTTGAATGTCCCCTAAGAGAAACAGTATGGTACTGAGTCTAACTTAACGGTTTTATTTTAGAGTTAGGAGTTTAGTCATTATAAAATCCAAATAAAAAAGCTGTGTGTATGTTTATTGTTTATACAACAAATATATTTAAAGCTTGCTTACACAAAACATGCTTTTGGAATGTTATACTTTCTAATAATCAATATGTTTTTGGCTGTTATTAATAGTATTTAATTTACTTACAGCTGTTGCAGGATTTTAACCACATGTACATGAATAATAAGGACTTTCTTTACTCAAATATTATCCTTTACCAGAATAAAATAATCAACGCGGCTAAGAGCAAATTAAAAAATTAAAAAGACAAAGATGTCAAACAAGCAATGAATAGTTACATCGATTCAATAACTGGTAAGTATTATCATTGAGACGCGTAAGGGCCGGCGCCCACTGCAGGTACTGGATGTTGGCACTCGTGTACAGGCTGTAATTTCGAACCGATTTGGATGAAACTTCAAAATCGGTTCAAAATTACGGCCTGTACACGAGTATCAACATACAAACAAACTAACTAACAAACATAAGGACAGACGTAAAAAAAAATTGCCCAACCTGATGCAGAGACTTCGCTCACTTCGCTCGCTCGGTCAATTACATTGTTTATTTATACAAAAAGATTGCTTTTGTAAATTCAAAATTACGAAATCAGAGATTTTGATTAATATAGAAATACTAGAGGTGCTCTGTGCGCGGGTGCCAAGGGGCCCGCGAGAGGGGTTTAATGATGGGGGGGGGGGGAGCTCCGATATATGAAAAAAAAAACATAGGTCTCATGGGCAAAGTGATGGTGAAGATCGGCCATCGGCCTCGCTTATTCCACGAATTTACACCACAGCACTTGCTCCGTCATTAAATTCATCCTGAATGACCAAGGTGATGGTGATGCTCGGCTTTTGGCCTCGCATCTCCCTTACTTTGACGTCGCAAGTGTTGCGGTTCGACCTTCGGCCTCCGGTTTAATTTAATATGAGATAGGGTCATATCTTAGTTGCTCGTGTAATAAACCAAACAACTTAATATTACTTAACTTTTAAGGTTCACCTCGCTGAGTAAGCACTAGGTCTCCTCCCTTCGGCAACTTAGGTCTTACTTTTCTAATATTGTGCCCTGAATTAGTAACCTTATTTTGTATTACTGGTAGTCCGGCTCCTTCCGAACCTGGGCATAGCTCAACTATTCATTGAGTAAAACTAAGTCTTTACCTTTTCTTGCAGGTATACCCAAGTATCCTAGGATAGTATATTATTAAAATTTTGGAAATTTAACACTTTTCAAGAAAGTTCTGTGACTTATCATTATGACGTAGTACTAAAACACAAAAATACAAATGCTATAACACTGGGACCAGCTGCAAAAAACTTGAACAGTGCATTGTCTTACGAGTACATTATACCAATGTGTAGTAATGAAACCAACGGGAATGTAGATAACTTAGAATCGTTCATAATAGGTCAAAATACACTGTTAACAAACCAAACAAAAATATTGGAACAGCTCAAGTCAATGTCATGTAAGTCTTCTTGAGAATGACTATATCTCCCAAGTCGATGTCTATATCAGATATTTCCATGATTCACTACTTTGCATTAGCACAGATCCATTAAAAAATAAAGCAACCGTTCCGCGCGAGCGCTTACGGATAGATATGTGTCGTTCGCGATTGAACGAATCGAAAGAACCATATCTTCAAAGCTACGTAATCGAATGGATCACTTGGTTGAAAATGATTCGTTCGTTCGATTGGTTCGTGGATCCCGGCACAATCGCGGGTCGCGGTGATCCGAATAAGAAAGAGAGTGAGGTGCGAAAGAAACGAACCTAGAGTACTTTGATATACTCGTAGGTACTGAACGAACCGAGCCGAGCGCATTCCGAAGATGCGGTGACCGGTAACGTTTCCGAATGTATGACGGTGACAGAGTTACCACTTACCAGGTCTGATCTAACAATGAAATATGGGTCTTAAATGTAGAAAGCTAGAGTCCTTTCAGTTTTAATTTCGTACATATATTTCCAACGTAAGACATATCAATAAGTTGTTTTATATTTAGGTGAATAAGGTTCAATATAGGTCCCGGTTACCTGTTAGTTAGAGGTCAGAGGTATTAAAATTTATTTGAATGTTTACATTAATTTTCAAAACAGAGGTGTAGTTCATTTCAATTTTGATACTTTAGTTTTTAGTGATTACTGATTAGTGACCCGGTGTTGTGTTGTTGTTATACAAAAGTGACTATATTACTGCAAAAGTTTGTTCTGTAAGCTTAGAAAGAAAAAGGTTTAGAGCTGTTGATTTATTAAGTTGGTATCTACTAAATTTTAATTATTTGCAATGTTATTACAATTAATGTGCTTATGAATGAAATATTCACGCTGCATCGCACTGTACTAATGTTTGCTTGGCTGAAGCATGTACTTGAACGGATTACTTGCCCATGGTAAAGTAAGTAGGTACTTATGGAGGTTTAAGGATTCCTTATAAAAATATAGTTTTTCGTATTCCCGGTGTAACGTGAATATTCATTTATGGATAGGTTTTCGTGTTTTGCTAGGTAAAAATTAAAAAACATAAGAGTTTATGCTCACCGCGTTTTTGAGATATTTGAGTAGAGATGAAACGGATAGTGATTTAGTACTTAGTTACTTTGTGTCTAAGTTCGTTCGTTAATTATTCCATTATTTTTCTTTCTATTTAACTTATCGATTAATAAAAATGTCACTATTAAAAAAAAAGATCGCCAATTTGACATTATTTCGATTTTATGTTTCATATTTGCTTTGTGTAAAATAATCCATTACTGATAATATGAATTCGAAAGTAACTCTGTCTGTCTGTCAATCTGCTACGCTTTCACGCCTAAACTACTGAACCGATTTTGATGAAATTTGATACATAGGTAGATTAGACAACGAGAAAGGATATAGGCACAAATATTATTTTATCACCACGGAAAAGCGCGATATAGAAAAGTTTAGGGCGTAAAGAATTCAGCCCGAACGTGCGGTGTCGCGGGAAACATCTAGTGATATATATATTTAATTATTTTATTATGCAGTATTTGGCTAGATAGCGCGCTATTATCCGGTATCCGGCCGGATAGTGTAAATAGGCCGGATACCGGCTAGTTATTGGATATATCCGTTTCATCTCTAGTTTTGAGCGCGCCGGTGCAAAACAATACATAATTTTCTTTGATTAAGATCATTGGGAAATAAATTGTTAATCTTGGTATGTAGATATCTTATTATAATAAATAAACAGCTCTGCCTAAAAAACTTAAAAAGGTGGTGGACCCAGTTTAAAACAGTGTAATGCATGAAGCTTAACTAAAAGTTACTTAAAATGTCAAAAAATATGACAAAAAAACGAAGTGCGGTGTGGATGCATTTTTCGGTGGTGGCTCCTAACAAAGCAAAATGTAGTTATTGTTTGAACATTTTAAGTTTTAGTGGAGGTGCTACTGGTAATTTATTGCGCCATTTAAATACAAAACACCCTACCGTATTAACAGAAAAGGCTAGTTACCGACAAGAAATTAATCCTGATGAACAACAAATACAACTGCCGGCGACATCTCAAATTGTGACTGAAACTGAATTGCCTGCTTCGACTACTCCAAACCCAAGTACTTCAACCGTCCAAAATAGTGTCATTCATCCTAAACCTAAACAAAGCGATATTGGTCGTTTTATTGCTGTGAAAAAACCGATTTCTGTAAACAAAGCTAAAGCAATTAATGAACAGTTAGTGGCTTTACTTGTGAAGGCATATTTACCGTTTAACATTGTTGAAAATCCCGAGTTCAAGAAATTCGTGCATTTATTAAATTCAAATTATGACCCTCCGTGTAGAAAAACCATATCAGCTAACTATATTCCACAGATATACCTAGTCAGGTCATAAGTATTGTCACACAGTAAAAACTTTTCTTTTAGAATGTTGGCCACAAAAAAGTTTATTGAATTCGAATTTCGAATTGTTCATGAAAATAAAAATGTATACTTTTTAGAATTTTACTCATTTTTAAATATGGAGTGGACGCTTAAAGAAGACCGTGTTGCAGTTATTGCATTGCATCGTTGCGGTTACGCGCCAATTCAAATTTTTGACATACTGAAAAATTTGAATATAACCAAAAGATTTGTTTATCGTACCATCAAACGATACAATGAAGACTCTAGTGTAGATGACAGGTCAAGAAGTGGTCGCCCTCGGTCTGTTAGGACTCCAGCAGTGATAAAAGCTGTGAAGGCGCGAATTCAAAGAAATCCCAAACGTAAGCAGAAACTGTTGGCCCTTCAGATGGGGTTAAGCAGAACCACGGTGAAAAGGGTGTTAAATGAAGACTTAGGGCTTCGGGCATATCGAAGAAAAACAGGACATCGTTTGAATGCTCGTCTAATGGACCTGAGACTGAAGAGATGCCGCGCTTTGTTGAAGCGGTACGCGGGAAAAAAATATCAGGAGATTCTTTTTTCGGATGAAAAAATTTTTACCGTAGAAGAGAGCTACAACAAACAAAATGATAAGGTGTACGCACACAGTAGTGAAGAAGCGAGCAAACGTATTCCGCGTGTCCAACGAGGTCATTTTCCATCCTCGCTCATGGTATGGTTGGGAGTTTCTTATTGGGGCTTAACAGAGGTACATTTTTGTGAGAGAGGTGTAAAAACGAATGCAGTTGTGTATCAAAATACAGTCCTGACGAACCTTGTGGAACCTGTTTCTCATATCATGTTCAATAACAAACACTGGGTATTCCAACAAGATTCGGCGCCAGCTCATAGAGCGAAGAGCACACAAGACTGGCTGGCGGCGCGTGAAATCGACTTCATCCGGCACGAAGACTGGCCCTCCTCCAGTCCAGATTTGAATCCGTTAGATTACAAGATATGGCAACACTTGGAGGAAAAGGCGTGCTCAAAGCCTCATCCCAATTTGGAGTCACTCAAGACATCCTTGATTAAGGCAGCCACCGATATTGACATGGACCTCGTTCGTGCAGCGATAGACGACTGGCCGCACAGATTGAAGGCCTGTATTCAAAATCACGGAGGTAATTTTGAATAAACTTTATTGTCATAAGAATCTATGTTTTGTTAAGTTCATTTTGGTATATAAATGGTTACATAAAGAGTAAAGTTGTTTCAATTATTTTATATTAAACATGTGACAGAATTTATGACCTGACTAGGTATAGTCAAGTTAAAGAACACGTACAAAACAGATTACTCGATGCTGCGGCGGTATGTTTGACGACCGATGGATGGACCTCTGTAACCAACCAGAGTTACGTTGCTATAACAGCGCATTTTATTAATAAAGATGCTGCATTGGAATCGTATTTGCTCGGTTGTTTTCCAATCAACGAGCGACACACAGCTCAAAATCTTGCGGCTTTCATGATGGAAGAAGTTGGCAAATGGGATTTAATGCATAAGGTATCGGCTATCGTGACAGACAATGCGGCTAATATTGTAGCTGCAGTCAGATTAACTAAGTGGAGACACTTTCCATGTTTTGCCCACACAATAAATCTTGTTGTGCAGGACAGTTTGAACTGCTTAACCGAACAGTTAAAAAAAGTTAAAGCTATCGTAGAGTACTTCAAACGAAGCAGCTCGGCTCTAGCAAGGCTTCGTGAGATGCAGAACCAACTAAATGTACCTGAAATAAAACTAAAACAAGATTGTCCTACGAGGTGGAACTCTGTCTATGACATGCTTCGAAGGATATCCGAAATCAAAGACGCTGTTGTGAGTACTCTTGCCATAGTAAATCCTGCACTAAACTCTCTAAATGCCGATGATTGGAGAGTAATTCAGCATGCCATTAACATATTACAAATTTTTTATGAAATCACAAACGAAATAAGCGCCGAAAAGCATGTCACCTTTTCAAAAATAATTCTTTTTGTGAAGGCTATGACCGATCATATTTGTGACTCCCAAAACAAAAACACTGATTCAAATGAAACTAGACCAGAGATCCGCGAGTTGGTACAATCTTTAAAATGTGGCTTAAAGGAGAGATTTAAGGACATCAACAACATGGAGTTAACGACACAGGCTACATTTTTAGATCCCCGCTTCAAAAAATATGGATTTCCAACAGACGAAAGATTTGAGTCCACACTTAAAAATATAAGACAGAAGATTTCTAATTATATAGTTCCAGGAACCCCTGCTCCCACTCAAGATCAACCAGAAATAAGTGAACCCACTAGTAGCTCTATGATATGGGGTTCTTTTGATAATAAGGTAAAGCAGCACCTGGAAGTCCGAAGTTCGACAGCAGCTGCTATTATTGAAACAGATAAATACCTCAACGGGCCATTATTGCAAAGGACAGAAAACCCACTAAAATGGTGGAATGAGAGAAAATCTACTTATCCACGCCTTTTCACATTAATGGAACGGAGGCTGTGTAACATGGCTACATCCGTTCCATGTGAGAGAGTCTTCTCCAAAGCCGGCAACACCATAAATGAACACCGCAGTTGACTAAAACCAGAAAAGGCTGCCCAACTTATATTTTTAAACCAAAATTTAAGATGCAAATAATTTTTTTTGTTAAATATTATGTACACATTCTTTTTAGTTTTATTTCAAATTTAAGGAGCAATTTTTCTTTGTTAAATATTATTATGTAAAAGAAAACAGAAACAAAATTAAACAAAATAGCCTAGAAATTGAACTAGAAAATCGGAGCTCTACAAAATATAGCAGGAAAAAATTCGATCACGACAAAGAGTGGATAAAAACAATAAAAAATGCGTCGAATGAAATAATTACAAATAGGAATAACATTTTGCAGATTGCAACAAAGTTTTATTCTAATCTGTACTCCAACCAAGACAAGGAGAGCACCTCTTACCACACAACTGAAGAAAACCAAGAGGCAATACCTCCTCTTCTGTACTCAGAGGTAGAGCGCGCTATTCGTCGATTAAAAAAGAATAAGGCCCCTGGTGAGGACGGAGTTACCAACGATACAATTCAGGCGATGCTAGAGCCACTGGTGATTCCATTAACAAGCTTATACAATCAAATTATAGAAACAGAAGAGATCCCGACAGACTGGGAATATTCGATTATTACTCTATTGTATAAAAAAGGTGATCCAAAATGTATGGATAACTACAGGCCCATAAGTCTGCTGCCCACACTCTACAAATTGTTTTCCTCGATTATACTACACCGAATCACAAGAGCGTTAGACGAGCAACAGCCCCGTGAACAGGCTGGCTTTAGATCAGGATACTCCACCGTAGACCATATGTTCACACTCATGCAATGTATAGAACGATGCAAAGAGTACAATAAAACTCTATATCTGGCATACGTCGACTATACAAAAGCTTTTGACTCATTATCACACAGTCAACTATGGATTAGTTTGGGAGAGCAAGGCATAAACAAAAAATACATATCGATACTGAAATCAATATACAATTGTTATAAAGCAAAAATAAGAACGGAAACCATTGGACCGCCATTTGATATTAAGAGAGGAGTAAAACAAGGGGATCCAGTGTCCCCAAAGCTGTTTTCAGCCATTCTAGAGTCCATGTTCCGCAAGCTAGATTGGTCCACGTACGGCTTGAATATAAACGGAGAGCGGCTCACACATTTACGTTTCGCAGATGATATTGTAATAATGGCTGAATCACCTACAATTCTAGAACAAATGATAAACACTTTGGATAGAGAGAGCAAGAAGATCGGCCTCTATATGAACTTGTCAAAGACAAAGGTAATGACAAACGGTATTCAGACCGCAATAAAACTGCAAGATACTATTATCGAGTATGTTAGTGAATACATCTACCTTGGGCGCATTATATCTTTCGAAAACGCAGACGTTAAGGAAATAGACAAAAGAATTGCCACAGCATGGAGGAAATACTGGGCTAATAAGGATATCTTTAAAAGTCGTATGCCTACATACTTGAAAAAACGGTTGATGGATAATACGATCCTTCCTTCTCTTCTATATGGGTGTCAAACATGGGCGCTGACACAAGACTCAGTCGATAAAATCGCTAAATTCCAAAGAGCGGCAGAGCGTTCCATGCTGGGACTTACTCTTATAGATAAGGTAAGGAACAAAGAGATACGACAGCGAACCAAGGTCTTAGACGCAGTAAAAATGATGTGTTGCTTGAAGTGGAAATGGGCGGGACACCTCGCCCGCTCTACCGACGGCAGATGGAGCGAGCGCATCGTGCACTGGTGCCCGCGGGACACCACGCGCACGCGCGGCCGACAGAAGAAGAGGTGGAGGGACGACATCGTGGAGGTGGCTGGAGTCACGTGGACCAGACTAGCCCAAGACCGCAATGCCTGGGCCAGCAAGGAAGAGGCCTTTACCCGCTTTTGGGTGCCCTGATACAAGAAAATACTATCAGTAATCAAGAACTCAACGTAATTTTTTAAATAAACTAAGTAACTAAGTATATGTAAAGAAATAATTGAATTCAGGAAATAAAGGCTATTTTATTTTTTTTATTTATTTAAATATTATGTACATATTTTTTTCAGTTTTATTTCAAATTTACTTAAGGAGCAAATTTTATTTTGGTAAATATTATGTACATGTATATTATTTTCAGTTTTATTTCTCCTCTTATCTAATATGTATAAATTTTAATAATATACTAACCCTAGCCTGTAAGAATAGTTATAAGTTACTTACAAACTATGGATCACTTCGTGTCTGAAATAAATAATTTTGAATTTGAATTTAATAACATTATTTTATTATATGAACCGATTTAACAGATTTTGGTTATGAAATATTTTAAGTAGTCTTGGAAAGACAAGGTTTAAGCGGTGCGAAAACATAGTCGGCCCGGTCTGCTACTACAGGTAATATAACAGTAAGATTTTTTGACAAAAACTGCATATAATTCATATTAATGTCATTCATTAATAATTGAAACTAAATTAAACAGCGATCACAGATCTCAATCAATACTACCTATTGTTACCTATTAATACGTACCTATTGTTTGGCTCTGTTTATTTAGAATTGACCCATTGATTGAACGGGTCGAACGAACCAGATCATTTTGTCAACGGGTCAGTATTGATTCAGGTCGTTGTGAACGAACGAACGACACATATCACGGACGACTGAGGTGTGCGGGTGACCGGAGGCGTGACGTACCCGGCGCCTCGATGACGAATAGTCACTTTTTCGTATTACATCGCCGCGTAGGTCATATACGACCTCATTAGTTTTTTTTTTAAATATCTGTAACCCCTAATTTTATTTCATTCATTTAGTCCAACATGACTAAATGTCGATAAGTTGCGCAGTCGCAAAACAAAGACGCCCATGCGTCTTTGGGTTGCGACTGTCAATGTCAGTGACGAATTGACATTTTGGAATCTGTCAGGGACGTGGAAGGTGTGACTGAGTGACTCGACTAGAACACGAGAGAAAGGCGCACGGCAAAAAAAAATGTAACGCGGCCGGGTCTGGGAAGATGGAGCTATTCCACCCCAGACCCCGGCAAAGCCAGTTCGTTCCATTCGCCACGCTCCGTATATAGGAACTCCCTCGTTGTTGGCGAGTGTTCGAGAAATAGAAAACAGTGAAAGAATCTGTTCACCGGGAGTAATCTTCCACGTTTCCTTTCGTAGGCTGTTTCATAATGTCTGCTGGAGGTAGTGCTGGTCGATGAGGCCTGCGGACCTCATCCTAGCACGCAGTCGCTAGTCTGTAAGGAGAAAAACCCCAGAAACTGGGTAAGTTTTACGACATAAGTGCGGTGCGCGCAGATACCATCTGCCCTCTAAAGCGGAACATATTATAAAAGTAACTGTTTGTTAACAGGTTTTTTTAAGTTTCTCGCAAACTCACTCCACTCTACTATCCATCTACACGGTCTAAGGCGGCTGGCCTAGGCCGCCCACCATCTAACTTACTCGACAACACACCATACCTCACCTTTCTACACCGTGCTTTGGGCACGGGGCGCCGGAAGTCACCAGCCGTGTTGGGAGAGATTGCTCAGTGCTGCTTCTCCCAGCTCTCTATGGCGGGTTAATACTTTAACTTTGATTACATTACTACAACACATCTATAACAATTATTCTTTTGATTTGCGAGTAAAACTTAAACAATCTAAACAATGGCTAGGGAAATAAATACTTTTATGTTGAAAAAAGATGAGTTGGAATATGAAGTTTTAATAAGAGACACTACCCCGGCTACCACTGTCCAGTCTCTAAGGAAGCAGGTGGCTAGTTGACCCTTAAATGCATATCGTTTCGAAAACGATACATTGCATTCAGAGACAATCCTTGGTCCTTTATTGAAGTTGAAGAAAATATCAGTTTCCCCGAACCAGGTTCATCAATATTATATAAACAATATTTCAGTCATGTCCCTTGATAAAATAGAGATCTCTCAGAAATTGCAAGAACCAAACTATTTAACAGAAAAACAATGCTACACGGAAAAAAAAAGATTTTGCGACATTCTCTCACCAAGACCACAACATATATTATTGAAAATATTATTTAATTCGAAGACAATACTGTTTTCATTCAGGAATTGCTTATTTGACTTTAGAGTATGGCTATCTTGATCAAATGACAAAAACAGTATTTTAATCTAAGATGTGTATTTTAGGACAAAAACCTGAGTTTCTTATTAGGAAAAAATTGCACTCTATTCCAGTTAAGATATTGTACAATCTTGGTTTAAAATACTTTCAAAATCAAAATAAGATATTTCACAATTTTCAGTTTACTGGAAGTGGTGGTAAGTGCGTTCGCCGGGTCCAATTGGACCCACGATTCCAGTTACGTAACTTATTCTCTGATCGTATACTTTTATATTTTGCATTGTTTCAGGCATTAAATTTGAACAATGGCGCGAAATTTAAACGATTACGATATAAGCGAAATATTATTAGACGAAATTGATTCCGAACCAGAATGTTTGAGCGATTTTCAACCCTGTGATGATGAAAACATAAGCGACAACGAAATTCCTGAAACTTCATCTAACTCGAGTGATTCGTTATCTAACAGCGATATAGTAGGCGAAGACGAATATGAAGCATCAATTGTTTTCAATAGATTTGAAGAGTAGGATTGACAACTTTTTAGCGCCAGTTGAAGAACAACATAACTTGATACAAGAAAATGCTTCTTCCTCTCAATCTGGAACACGAAAAAGGGAACGATGCTATTTATGTGATCCAAAAAAGGATAATAAACAGTCGCAAAAGTGTTCTAAATATATCTGCAAACATCATGCACAAAAAAAAAACTGTTATGGAGGCATAACAGTTTTTTTTGTGTCAGTGCCATTCATAGACTTGAAAGACTGATTGACGATTTTTTTGTTGTTTTTTGATAGGATGTCATTTTTTTTGTTATAAAGTAATTTCTGAAAAAATTATTTTTTTCAGTTTAATTATCTGTTTATAGTTTTATGTTATGTCAAAGTAAGATACTAAAAAAAATCTACCAAATATAGCGCCTAAGTGTTGAATGTGAAAAACATGTTTATTTTAATTATTTTAGTAATAAAATAATTTTAGTTATAAAACACTTACAATAGTCATTAAGTTTTTATCACTAACCCATGGATCATGTAGTAGTCCCAATAAATAAATTTTGAATTTGAAAATTCACTTAATATTTTTTATTAGACGTGTTTTATTACTCTACTGACCCATTTAGGTTTTTACCTAAAGTAGTTTAAGAAATACATAGCTTTTAATATCTGGGTCCAAAATGACCCACGATTCCAGTTACGTTGATCGAAATAGCGATTCCGGTTAAGGGTTAAAGAGCGTAGGTACCTACTTATATGTTAACACTACCTCAATATGGGTAGTTCATTGTGATATATAAATGTATGTATGTTATAATATGACTAGTTACGTAAAAGGACCATCGTTTTGTGGTTATTCAACCATCTATTTAGACAAAAGTAAACTTGCAGAAAGACGAGTATGCGCATGCGTAAGCGAAGCGAGCGCGAAAAATTTTATGACTCATATTCTAGTGATTCATACAGTCCCGATCAACAACAAACTAATTTTTGAAAGCCGCATGAATATCGATCTAATAGTTTTGGTTTTGTCCGCAAACAAAAATGTTTACTGCAGCGCCCCCTAGTGAGATGTCACCGTAACAAATAGTTACGAACATGCACCTATTAAACCCGAAACTACCGCTGAAAACATCTAATTTGAAAATAAAAAAGTAGTTCAATAGGTTGGCTCTTATCGATATCTGAGTACGACCAAACATTTCGTGTCATCACTTGTGGTTTCGCAACCCTATCGACGCGTTTGCGGCGTCATTATTTTTTCACGTGTGGGTGATCGTGCGTCAACTTGTCTACACTCTCCTTGCGCAAGTAAATAAAACTTTATTTGTGATAAATTGGATAAGTAGTGCTATTAAGATTTGAATGGACGAGTTACTGAAAACCTGGCGAATGCCAGATGATGTTGTTGAGCAATTTCTAAGTAAACGGCTATTTCGATTCGACCCATTGGCATGGTACCTATATGCCTTCTACCTATATTTTATACGATGGCTTTAATTTATAGGATCTCTTAAGTCTTGTAACTTGTATTACGCATAGGTACTTAGGTACCAATCTCAGATATTGATGTGGTAAAGTGGTGACCATTTTAGTTTTTCAAAACGTTGTTCATCAATCCAAAATTAATTTGCAGAAAATGGGATTGAACCAAACCATCTAGGTTCACTAACAGATGATAATCTCAAAGACCTATGTCCGCTAATAGGTGTTAGGATTGACCTAAAGAAAAAAATCTGTGACTTCCTTGATTCAGTGGTGAGTGCACAATGCAAAATTGTAACATAACTATAATGGTCAAAACTAGAACTTTGCTTGTGCATATACCTATGGCTACCTTCTAATACAATAAATATATTTTGCTCAATGATTTAGTTTTATAGGTAGTACCAAATTAACAAAGTGACACTTTTTTCAGGCATCTACTAGCACACTCACACCCGCTAGTGATATAACTGCAGAAATACTAGCGGGTTTGCTGAAGAAATTAATGTGGCTGAATTAGACATAAGCTTGTCAGACATATTAATTGTACCAGAGCCTCAGTTCCAAAATTTCGATCTCAAGACACTCGTGGAAACATCACCTTGTCCTCCAATTCTACAGCCCCAATGGCTACTTAGATACAAAAAGGAGAAACCATTATCATAAGACATTTATTCAGCTATGTATGTTAATAAGTGAGCACTTTTCTTTAATTTATTAGCTTGGTGTGTATATTAACCCAGCATTCATATCTATTACTCATTGTGAAAATCTTCAATTTTTCTAGAATTTGAAGGCTGCCCAAATTATCATTATTATCATCTTAGGCATAGGACATCAACTACCTAATGAACACAGACCACCCTCCACTGACTTCAACACAGGCTGGTTGAAGTCAGCTTGCACGGATAAAAAGGTTTTCTCCATTTAAACTAAAATGCGTCAGGCTAAGATAATAAACTTTCCTAAATATTCAAACACTTCAATGCTCTTAAATTCAGATTTTGAATTATTACCTTGCATTAAAATAATATTTCCTCAAACCAATACTTTACCAATTCATTAATTTAAAAATCTAATGTTTTCATTCAAGAAAATTAGTTTTCTCCAAACCAACCAATTATAGGCATCTTGGTTTAAAGAGATAACGTTTTTTAATTTAAGACTACCATTAATTCTTGTTATAAAATAAGCATTTATTCAATTTAATACAACCTGCTTCCATCAGATTGAACTATGACGTAATTAAGTTAAGGCACTTGTTTGCTTTTCTCAAGATAAAAACTATTTCAAAACAAAACTTACATGTTCCAAAAGAAAAATAATTTCTTAATATTAATAACTTGTTTTTCTTTAAACGATAATTAGTTATCTTAACCTGGGCCTGGAAATGCCGCTAGCTATGATCAAGCAAGAAGTTGTGTCAAAGAAAAATATTATTACAAACGAGCGAAAATCGCCGAAATTCTCAGGGAAATAGAAATGAACGACGGTAATAACCTACAAAACTACCATCAAAAATAATTTGCAAATTTCTACGTAACAGGTTTCAGCTTGCGACGGGAATATGACTGAATGGCGTAACTTTAAGTCACTGTTCGGCGGTGTCATTATTGCTCATGAGCATCTCATCAGCCTACAGAAGTTCCAGTATCTCAAAAGTTTACTGAAAGGTGAAGCTGCAGGTCTCAAAGTAACAATGACAGTCACAGGCGAGAACTATAAACGTGCATTACATGTGTTAGAACAAAGGTACGATAACAAATTACTTGCTGTGAATTTTCATATAAAAATAATAAAATGTCTGTGTCTAACTACCCTTTTTTTTGATCTAGGTAAACCAAAATTATAGGCCAATTACTATTGTGTTAACTATATCTAAAATTATAGAGTGTCCTATCAGAAGCTATTATGAAGCATTTTAATTTAAACAATGCACTCTCGGATTGTCAACATGCGTACAGAAAAAACAGATCCACAACAGTACCAACTCTTAAACTTGTAGAAAGTGTTATGGAAAGACTAGAAAAGAAGCACCATGTAGCTGGAATACTATTAGACTTTTCCAAACCATTCGACTCCGTGGACCAAAGATTATTGCTGCTAAAAATGGAAAGGTACGCGTCCCAATTAGTCGATAGAGTGCAACTTAGGCATTATCCGACTTCAGTGATGGTTTGGTGGGGTGTTACCTATGAAGGAGTGACTGAACCATATTTTTGTGAAAAAGGTATCAAAACATCGGCACAAGTGTATCAAAATACCATTCTTGAGGAGATAGTTGTAGGTGACTCAACATTTATTTATCACTATGTAATATATTTTACTATTAAATATTTTATTCTAAACATTTTCAATATAAAATATTTATTTCTACATATTCATTTACATAGTATATTAACACTCCACATTCATTACTCACTTACATTCCACAAACATTCATACATCACACTAAACCTAATAAATATTATTTACACAAGCATAGCCGCGAGTAAACTGTTGTTTAGCATCGCTATTGTTCTCGCGGCTGTCGCGGAGATACCGAGCTCGAAACCGGTTCCGACGCCGGCCAGCGCTCGGCCACCTCACTGATTGTACCTAAGCACACACGCGCCGCCTTTCTATTTCGTATCCCGTATTTCTCGCCGTATTGTAATTGTGTTTTATTGTTTATTGTGGAAATTGAAATAGACTTTGATTTTATGGGAATTTGGTGTTTACTTTCATCATCCACCGTCACCCACGCACCAACAGCTAAACTGGTGACCCCGACGCGATCATACCAGCTGACTACAATATTAATGAAAATATTGTAAATGATATTATGGGTTTGACTCCCTTCATGAGCACACTTCAAAAAGTGGCTCCTAAGTTGGTAGGAGGAGCATTAGAAACAAAGTTGACTGGCAAACGCTCCTTGTTT